>VDFB02382084.1:0-32650 GCA_007258455.2 Sequoia sempervirens
AAAAGTGGAAATTTGAACTTTCTAGAACATTCGAGGGTGGTTATTGGGGAAAATAAAAAGGGTTAAGTGGGGGTTGTAGAAGGTGGCCCTGATAGTGAAGATTGTGGCTCTTAATAATAGATTTTATTGATTTTGTTGTAATGAATCAAGCCCATGAGGCTATAGCATGTAAGCTTTGAATCTGTAATTTCATTTTCTAAAAGTAATTGAAAGTGAGTCATTTTTCTGTCTCACATTTTCTATGTTGATATTTGTTGTTGTGACTTTTGTGGGTTTTGGGTGGTGTGGCCCTCATCAGATAAAGAGCTAGAGTGTGTAGTAGATGTTTCATATTTGTTTTTGGAGGAAGTGGAAGATGTTGCAGGTTGTTTTTGGTGGAGGTAGACGGTTAGAGGTGGGTTTGAACCCACGAAGAGAGGAGTGTAGGAAGCATTTGGCAGAGGAGGTTGGGCTTTGGTGGACATGAGTCCATGAGGGGGAAAATGAGGAGGATGTAGTGTTGCTGGAGAGAGGTGGTATGTGTTCCAAAGAGATGCTGGAAAAGGTGAAAGAAAGTTTAATTTTTCAACACTTTGACAACAAAGGAGTTCGCTGCAAGTTGATGTCAACTTGAAAGAGTGATTCTATCACTCAACTCCACCATTGTGAGCCTATACTCACAATATTTCTACCTGACATGTTTGGTGCAGGAGCACATGGGCGGACAGGCGATTTATGCCAACCAAAAAAAAATTGTTTAGTTCACTTTCAATTTTAGTTTTGTTCATGTTTGGTCTTATCTCATTTTAATTTGGTGCCTAAACCTCTTAAATTTGGACAACCTATTTATGACACATTAATGAGAGAATGATGAAGAAAGGTGAATTTCAGAGAATGTTGTCTCATGAAGATAAACAACCATTGATTGTATTTACAATTACCTTGTCTGACATATATGCAAATGTGAAAGCATGGACTAACATGTTGAAGGGTCTTGAATTATAATTAAATCTGAAAAAGAAATTTGATCTCATTTATGCATTTTCAATTTCAAAAGGAGGATCTTTTAATGGGAAAGAGAGGGCATGGTCAATTAAATCAGAGAAGGCATAAAAGACAACAATATGTTTAATTCAAAATAGAGAAGTCCAACGGTCATGGTAAAAGAAGCCAAGTTAAAATGATTTAAAAATTTGGCATTTGAGGGGTCGTGGGATGGCCAAGAGACCACGTTACAAGAAAGGCATTGATATTCCATTTCTTGCTATTTTAAAAAGACAAGGGTTGTGCCACAAAGAAAAGAAGAGTGGATTTGGTGAAGAAAGAGGAGATTGTGCAAAATACTAGAGAGGGAGGCTATGTGAAGTGGTGAAGAAAAATATAGCAGAATTAAAGAGCCTTCGAGGGATGCGCCAAATAGATAGAAGGAGGTAACGCATGGGAAATGAAACCCATGCAAGAAGTTTTTAATAGGCATAGGAATAAGTTTCAGATTACACCAATTTGGATGTAAAGATAGAAGGGGTCAAGACATATGGATAGAGAGGGGAGTTAAATAAAAAATAATATAAATTGCATAGAGTCATCGTTAGAAAGAGTAGTTGTAGACTGTGAGGGATAGGATAAAAAAATAGAATGATATGAGAGGTCATTGAATGTCAGAGAGGGAATTTTTGTAAAGAGAATGTATTTGAAGTAGAGTTGAATTAATAATAAATAATTTTATTGCAATCTTCATTGTTGTCTGTGAATTTCTCTTGTGTTTTGAGAGTTGTTTTCGCAGGGGGAGTACTCCCTCTACATCACTTTTTGATCTAGGTCCAATGATAAATGTTATTTGTACACTTAGATAAAACATGATTTGAATGCATTAATGACCACACAAAACATGCTATAAATAAATGTTCATTCATTGAAGAAGATTAGGGTTTTAATAAATATGTCACTTTTCTTGATTCTTTGGATTATCCTAATAACCTCATGGATTTATAGTATGAAATTAAGTTGGGTGGTAAATCCATTGAATTTTGGACATCTTTGGTTGATTTTTGATAAAACCTTGATTGTTTCTTTGGTGCTTCTACTAAAACCATGTGTGTGAGATTTGGACCAAATCATGGTTTGAATTCTTGTGTTAATTGGACTTGAATTTATGTTGTGTCTACACAAGCATTCATTGTAATTCATCCATTTTATTTAGATATTAATAACTCTACCCTTCATTTTACAAAAAAAATGAATAATATACTCATTAATGGTGGAGTTATTAAATGAATGATGCTGTACAAATTTAACATTACTATACTTGATATGCTTGGTATTGAGAATATGGTTGCAGATTTATTATCCAGTTTGCCCAATATTTTTGCACCAGTTGATGTTGCTCCTCTACATGAGCATCCAAAAATATATTTTGTTGGCCTTGCTAGTTGTATGGGGAACATCAAGTTTATTTTTTGTTTCTCTCTTGGAGATCACAAGAGGATTATTGGGAAAAATGTGAACAACATTCATGGGTAGAACTTCTCTTGATGCCAAACCATGTGGAAGACAATATGCAATTTGATCTATGAGATCCATGAATCTTGTAGTACTATGTTCTTGAACTACACATCTAGAGACAAATTGAAGACATGAGCAAGGAGATTGAATACATTATAATGCATATCATCACACTCCATCATAGAGATGAGTATCCACCTACCTAAAATTGTATGGACACATTGAACAAGTTGGGAGACTACAATTGGTATTTCACTACAAAACCTTGTCTTTGGTAAGGAATTTGTATTATTTGCACTATAGATTTTCATAAAAAATTGGAAATATTTATGGATATCTCTCATTCTTAAAAGGAAAGGATAACATAGCTTCATGAGATGTCGATACGATTTGTTTTAGATTGGTCATCATAGAACGATGTGTCTTTCAAATATTGCATCCATTGTGAGTATTTCTTTCAACCAAGTGAGTGGGCATGTATTCCAAAATTCTATAGTCACCTTTTAAATATAGTGGGATGAGATAAATGAGATCACTATTGTTTGTAGTGGTGGTTCTATGTTCTAGATTGTGCTCAGGTCATTATTGGTCCTCATTTCAAACACTACAAGTAATTGATTTTTACAATTACTTTTATTGAAGGGATCTAGATGGAACTCTAGGATTTGGATGGTATCATTTTATCATCCATATGAGATTTTCATTTCTTTGGTCATTATATGTAGCTTTTGAAAAAAAGAAAAAAATTGAAAAAAAGTGAAAAAATGAAAAAAGGTAATAAATTATAACAATGAAAACCTTTGGGCATTGTTAGACAACTACACTTTGAAAACTAATTTCTGGAGGATTGTAGTTGAATATAATTCTTATTGGTGAAAACTATTTTCACAATTCCACTAAGTGGTAAGTGATTGAAAACTAGATTGCCAATGGTCACTTGTCCTTATCAAAATTGAAAAAGAAGAAAATGAAAAAAAAAGAAAAAAAAAGAAAAAGGGAAAAAATTATTTGTGCTAATCACTTTGTAGGTTCACTTTGTTGCTTCAATGGTTGTTTGAGTTCATCCTAGCACGTATTGTTATCACTTGTGCTCTAGTTTGTTGTGGTCGACATGACTTTGATCACCTGTAGCAAGAGTTATACATTCAGTCGAGGTGTTAGCAACAATGAAGAGAGAATCTACTACCATTAGTATGTTCCATAATGCTTCAATCTGATGGAGATATTTCATGTATGGTGTGGTTGCAGTCCTTATCCTAGTTTTTGGTTCCTTCCTTGCTAGAGATTCACTATTGTAGAGTTACATTAGCTACTAGATCTTGACATTACTAGACATGCAAGTTGGTAAATCATCAATTTTATTTTTCATTATTTTATCTTTTAACTTTATTAATATTTCTTATTATACTAATCATATAAAGCAACATTCCTACCTATACTCTCCTTGTTGCTTGAGGATGGTCAAGCCTTTAAGTTGGGGGGAGGTCCACCATCTTTATTACCTATCTTTTCACCTATTATCCTTGATTATTACATCATAGTCATTATATCCATTATTTTCACCTTTCATAATCATTCATATTGTTTATCATTTCATCAATTTCACATAGCTCATGCATATGAAATTATAACATTTCAAGAAAACAATGCTATAGAAAAAATAAAAATGAAAAAATTGAGAAAAGAAAAAATGATGAAAAAAATTAGAGGAGGTATGAATATTGAAAAATGAAAATAAAATTGGAAATCCATGAAGTTTGATATGAAGGGGAGCTATAGAAAATTGAAGGGAACTGTGGTTATGAATGATCTATAATATTCAAGGGTGAAGAAGAGAGTTAAGTCATAAATCCCAAGGGTACCAATTCAAACTAAGCCTCTCAATAATTAAGATTACACGAGGATATGCAATATGCTAATTGGGGCGAATGATGAGAGTCATTTCTATCCCATTTTATGCCATATTTTAGCCTTTTTCATGTGCCTTCATACCCATTCTCATATTCCATTTCTATATCTTATCATGCCATTTTATCACCTTTATGTTGCATATGATTAAATATATATATATATATATATATATATATATATATATATATATATATATATATATATATATATATATATATATATATATATATATATATATGTGGTATTTAATATAGTTTTGAGATAAAAATATGGAAATTAATTATTGATTGTCTTTACTAATAAGCATTGTTATTTTAGCTTAAGAAAATATATACTGCAACATGCTAATTGAATAAGAAGAAGAATGCAGATTTCCTTTCACATTCTTCATAGGAACCTTCCTGTCACCTTCTTCACAGAAATATGGCTTCTACTTACTATTGGAGTTTTCCCTTTTATGTGGTTGACTCTAGTGACTAGAGTTCACTCTTTGATGCTGATTATGCACCATTGTGATAACTACACTTGTGAGTTGTGTGGAGGAGGAAATAAAAATCTTCCCATTTCCTATTATTTTCTTCTGTTTTAACAAGGCTATTTTTAATTTGTTATAACGTGAACCATTAAATTATCGTCTGTTGGCCACAAGTTGAAATAAACTATTTTGTACCACTTGTTATAAATGCTACCTATTGATGTAATATCAGACAAAAAGGAGGAAATACTTTTGGTATCATTATTGAGAGAAACGTTTTGAAGTCTTTTTCAAAAATTTCGTAAGCTTCATATTCATCGATTGATTGGGAGGTAGGGCACCCACTCTTCGGCCGTCAATTGAATGTAAATATTTTATTTTTTGCAAGGTATGTTTTGGTGGGTTTTGATTTCAATTGATTATGTTTTGCATTGTTATGTTTCCGTGATTGATGCATGTGAAAAGTGTTAATAAATTAAGTGTATTATTGATTTGAGCCTTATTTCTATGCTTCAAAATTATTTTCTATGACTTTCGTGATTGGTAATTATTGATTAAGTTTCAGTCTCAAAATCTACTGTCACAATTTTTGTATAGTTCCTGTTGCAATTCTTGTTATTCCTACCACAAAAATAATGCAGAACTAGTTACACTTTTGTAGCAGTTCTTGTCACAAGAAAAACATAAACATTAATCTTATTCTCAACTTAGGTAATTGATTGACTTTAGGAATGCATTTTCATCCCCACTCACCTCACGATTTGCAACCCTTGTGCATATAGCCATGGAATCTTTCACAAGTTTAGGCCCCAGATTGACACTTAGACCAAGCTGAATCTTATTATTTGTAAGAGAGGGGGAACCACATCAAGGCTCCAAGTCATGGAGAGCTGAGAGCAGAGGGCTGCCCTAACTTACCTCACTCTAAAGGATGTCTTGGGGTGAGGATCAAGAATGAAGAGGACTATATAGTACTTATGTTACTCTACAGACCCAAAGTTCAAGTTTAGGCTAGGCGACCTAGTTTTCAGAGTTAGTACTGTACCTCAAACAACTCTTTGTTCAAGGATGAAAATGCAGTTATGAGACAACAGTGTGGTGTGCTGGCATCTCTAGAGCGTGTTGGTGTCTGTAAGACCAAAAACCACAAAGTACAACACAAATTTCCTAAAAACTAACTAACAACCTAGCTAGTTGGTTTTGATGGGAAAAATAGAATGAGAAAGTACGAGAAATAGAGATGGAAATGATAAAGCAAGTAAACAAAAGCTAAGGTAATGAAGATAATCTCACAAAAGTATCAATTCAACAGCTAGCTCCACATGCATGTCCAACTAAACACAAGAAAGAGAAAATTGTTAGGCTTGTATAGGGGCATGCCTCAGTCAAACCCACATTTTGGTGTTTCCATCTCCACGGAAAACTAGAAAGCAATGAAGTAGAATAATATGATAAAGAAAGTAGAAAGGAAGAAAGATTGTAATGAACACTACAAAAAAATACTATGCTACTCTATCAAATCACAAAGGAGAGGAGTGAAGTGTTACCACTTCCATCCAAAAGCTCACTAGCCAATGGAAGAGAATGTAAGGTATGGACTTGGAAAAGTCACCACAACCATAGCGGTGATGAAGGGAGGTCTCGTAAGACTCCATGCCCACAACTTCTATGGCTTGCCTCACACTTGCAATGTGGAGTTGATGGAGCTTCAAAGCTGCTACAATGCTCACAATGGAATCCTGGAATGTTGCTTGAGATAGTGAATGGTGTGAAAGTTACTGAAGACGATATGATTATAAGAGGTGAAATAGAGTGAGAATAGTTTTGGGGTGGGATGAAAAGAAGAATAAGGGCACTGGGTCCAGTTGGTTAGAAGGGCGTTAATTCAGCTTCGTCAGATTGTGCCATTTCCTTCAAATGTGAATATGAAAGTTATATTACAACCACCAAGCATTCATGTTTGGCTGTTCTACCATCATCTCTGATGCAAGAATAACTTCAAGTGTTTGAAAGGTAGGTGGGTGATGTGGAATTTCACCTTCAGATTTGATTTTCTAAGGTGGGGCACATGAAATGGGAATTTACTTAAGGGATGAAAATTCATTCCTATACATTTTTCCCCCACTTTAGTGAGCACAAATATCAATGAGTTTTTGGTAAAGTAGATAGAAGAGTTAGTAGGGTTAGAAATGTATACCTTAATTGTTAAGGAAGCAGACCACGATCTACTGAGCTTGAAAGCATAGGGTAGGAAAAGGACTCGACAGGTACTCTCCTTAGGGAGTTTCAAACAAAAGGACCCCATAGCTTCATAGAACTATGAAGTTGCACAAAGTACACTGAAGGTCCTTAGAAAAATGATGGAAAAATCCTATAGGATGAAAGCATCTCACAGGCTCGCAGACCTACGAGAAGGAAACCCCCAAGTTCTCTCTCATGAAGGAAGCCCAGTGAAGTAAGCGTCTTATAGGCCTGTAGGCCTACAAAAAGGAAACCCCCAAGTTCTCTCTCACGAAGGAAGCCCAGATGTAAGGGGATTTCGCAGAGTCATACTGGATAGCGGCTTCATAGGCACACCTACAAAGCAACATGTTAATTTGTAGATAAAACATGCCAAGAAACAAAAAGAAGCCACTTAGGAAAACAAGCAGACAACCACATAGATAGTCAACAAATCAAAAGGATTTCAAAGGGGTCCCTCGGGAACCCTTCCAAAGAAGAGGGGTCCACTCAAGGGACGCACTATTTGAAAGTGAAAAAGAGACAATTTTTTCTCAATTCAATTCATCATGAAGGAATATTTTTGAAAGATGTTCACTTTATCAAGGAATTCGAAAGGAAGGAAGTGCCCCCTCGCGAGGGGAAGGTTGAGGGTTATCCCATAGGAAAAGGCTGCTCCCACCCCGGAGGAAAGTTCTCAAGTTATTTCTTTGCGAACCCATGATGAAGGAGACATGTTCCGTTAGGGGTCCAAGTCAAGAATGCAATTTTTGAAAAAGCTTGTAGGGATTTTCAAGAAAAAATTCATTGGCAACAAATACATTTTTTGAAAATTGAAGCATTGTGAAAGCAACATTGTTGCACATACAAGGGACAACTTAAGAAAAGAAGAGAGAAATATAAAAGAGAAAAAGAGAAATAGCATGAACAAGAGACACAGGGGTGATATGATATTTCAAGGTCAAAGCTGCTCATAAATATATATAAGTGTATAAGATTAAATTGCACCCTTGCAATTTCACCGATGTATTTGCATTCGCTTTAGTGTCCACTCCCTTAGCATATTGAGTAGGCTCATTTTAGCCCCTACATCAGCCTTTTACCTCTCAAGATGCTCCAACACCCCTTTTTAGTAGCTACCCTTGTGTGTCAGCTTTCCATCAGACTTGGTGCTTTTCATGTTTCTATCATTTTGTAGCATGACGTGTCCGAACACTAGCACGTTGCACAAATGTTTGTGCGTCGTGCTAGTGTCCTGCGATGTTTCAAAGCTCAAATGATTGTTTCCATGCATGTTTGCCACTTGTCAGCAAGTTTTATCGGCGGTAATGGTTGGGAATGCCCAAAAATGACTAAAGAAGTTTCCTTGCTCTCTTTTTAAGTCATCCCTTCAACTTATTTTGGCTCTCTAAGAACTTCTTCCACAACTAGCCTCATTCTACAAACTTCTAGCTTCACTCCAGCTTTGATTTTAGCCTTCTACACTTCAAATTTTGCATGTAAAGCTTCATAAAGGCTTGTTGTAGTAGCTCCAAGCTCTCTCAAGCTTCCATTACAATACTCTTTGCAGCTTTATCTGCCTTGCCTTATGCTTGTGAGCATCTTGGGATTCCACGTCCCCTACTATTCACATACTTACCTAGTGATATGGGTTCTTCTCCTCGAGCGGGGTTTTCTTTTATCACCTCTTTTGTGATGCGGGTTCTCCTCCTCGATCAGGGTTTTCTTTTATCACACACTTATTTGTGGCATGGGTTCTACTCCTGAGCGGGTTTTGCTTTCACCACATGCTTTGTTCATCACACTCTTTCTCTCTATCTTCTTGGTTGTTCGTGGAGGTGGGAACACCAAAATTGGGGTTTGACTGAGGCAAACCCCTATATAGCCCCAACATTTTCTCTAGATATCACGCTTGCCAGTTTTAAAGACATTTGTTTGGTGGAGGCTTCATCACTTGCGTGGTTGTAAGAATTTCTTTCCTTTCTACTTCTTATCTTTATTAGCTTTATTTGATTCTACTTCAGTTCTATCACTTTCTTGCATTTCTTAGTAGTTCAAGTAGAAGTAGCCACTTAAGTGTTTTATGAGATAAACTCACTTTCTGGTCCGTACAAGACGCCAACGTGCCTCTGAGACGACAGCGCCCTGCGCTATCATCTATTTTCTGTGTTGGCGTCCTCTGGCTGAGAGCTTGATAGTTTGTCCAGAAAACCTCTATGACTTGCTCTTTCAAATTCTAAAACTCTCATCCTTGTTCCATTGAGGTAGTATAGGGAAGTTCACCTCATGAGGCTCTCTGAATGAAGAGAACTCATGAGTAGCGAATCCCCCTATATTACAATAAGTATAGTAATAGTATATAAATGAACTATCATCAACCCTCTACTATATCAGACCATGTGAAGAATGCATGAGAAGACAAAGTAAAAATAAAAAATTGGGTCAACATGGAAGGGAAGCCTAAATGCCCCAAATGCTTTGCATCATCCCCAATTTGTTGAAAATCAAAACACATAATAGAGGAAGAATGATAATACAAATAGAAGGTTTACGACACAAAATCACTCTTATATCCAAGCACCAACAAGGGTGACAACAGTCATCCAGGAACACATAACAAAAGCATGAGGGAACACATCACAACACACACACTCCTAATTTAAAGATAAAGAAGGGGCCTCCCCCTAACACTCATTGACCAAGAGGTCATTTGCTTCCCAATCTAGATCATTATAAGGGGAGGGAGGACGAGCTTGTAGTGGTGGAATATTAAGGGGAGGAGCTTTTGACCATCTCACAACAAGGGCTAAGGAAGAAGGCCACACAAGGTCTTCTCTGCTAGGCTCTTGTGGAGCTATGGTTAGCAATTTTGGGAAGATCACTGATAAGGCCAGAAATTCATCTAGAGAGTTAAACATACACTTTCCAGAAGCGCCATGTCGTACCTCAACGAACGGGGAGGACGACGCTCGAGATTCACCGCTTGGCTCATTGAGTGACTCGGGAGTGGTGACAAACTCAGAGGAAGCAAGAACTTGCTCCATCAGCAGCACTAAACAAGCTAGCATAGGACCATCCTTTAGAGAAGGTGGGATCCTCTTATGCCCTCCATTGCTAGAAGGGCCAACCTCTGCTATCGGCTTTGTTGGAGGGTGTGAATTCCCCACATATGAGGCAAGAGGCACGAAAGAGGAGGAGAAAACTGCGGCGGACACCACCAAAGTATTTGGCATGTCCATGGGTTTACAGAATGGTGGGATGTTGGAAAGGGACATCAACAATGGTGGCTCAACTAAAGTTGCAATAAACACTAACACCTTTTTAGGGTCAGGCGTGCTCACACTCATAGCAAGAATCAGAAGCAAGACTGAATTTTATTGAATGGAAGTAGAGGGGAGGAGAGAGAAGGACACATTAGGAGGCTCTAAAGCAAGGGTAGTAATCTCCTCTTCCTTTTTTTGCAAAGCAGCCTACTCAGATGCTAGAGCCTTTCGCTGACACTTGCACAAGGCAGTTTCTATGACTCTTCAAGCTAGAGGCTGGGAGCTATGAAGGGACATAAGGATCCTGCTCAACCATAGGGGTGTCCATCATAGCCGTCTCTAGTGGAGGGACAAATTTTTGAATGGGAGTAGGAGGAAGAGGTTGAGAAACAACAGAGGGAGTCGGCTCTAGTAGCTCGATGACGGGTCTCTTCCCATTCATTTTTTTAGAAGTAGGAGCGGTGGGAGACCATGAAGGCTGAGACATAGAGGATTCCTCTCGAGGACCCTTCTTTCTACCGTATGGGTAGTGCCAAGGTTCAAGAGGCACAATAGGAAGATTTGATATCCTAATCTTAGCTTTGCACCAAGCATGCACCATCAAACTTCTCATGTAAAAGCTAGGAGTATTCATCCAAAAATCTTCTTCAGAAATAAGAGCGAAAGAGGCACCCTAAGAATGGGCAAGCCTCTCCTTTCCCTTTCAAGAAGGGGAGGTAGCTTGTTAGTGCACCATCAGAAGGATCAAATTCACCTATCCTTTTCCCCCGGTCTTATACTTCACATAGTTTCAGTAAAGTAGGTCTGTTCTTGGGGGAAGTAGACCGACCGGGGTGAACCAAAAATGATCCAATGAGTAGCCTCCATGAGACACCAACGACTGGTATCCAGTGTCATGCATGACATGCACAACACCTTCATGGGATAATTTCAAACACTTATGAATGACATAAGCGATTTCGTTCATGGAAGCTAGCCAAGGTATGCCTAACTTCACCTTGAACAAATCCGATTCTGGGATAACATCGAAAGTTGTGTTCACAACCCTAGGTCCAACTAGGATGGAAAGAGTTATTGAGCCATACGGCTTGAGAGAGAGGCCATCGTGTGTACGAATGGTATATTTTGTTTCTTCGTACTCCTCCCTTTGTAATGAATTCAACCATAACATCTCCTCTATTATAACATTCACTCAGCTTGTGGGGTTGACTAAGACCCTCATCTCAATGTTCCCATTGAGGCAAGTGGGAATGTAAAGAGGAGAGGGATTTTTATTCAAGGGAAGGTCTTGCAAGGTGAATGTCACATCCGATGAGTCAGTTGCAAGCTACACGGAAGGAGTAACCTTGACCATGTTAATGTATACCTTGGGCTGAGTAGTAGAATTAGAAGGATCAATAATTAAGTTAACAAAATACAATGAAAATGGGTCTATGCATATCTACAACTCACTATTTTCTTTCACCATTGACTTATTTTCATTTTATTTACTTCCATCAAGATGAATAGTACCATCCTCAATGCAGTCTTGTATCTCATGACGCATGCGCATATAGCATTCAATATCATGTTTGTTGACTCGATGGTATTGAAAAAAGGAATTGGCATCATACCAATGAGGGTAAGGTTCCTTGAGAGGTCAAGGGTTCTCCAAGGTTATGATCTTGTCCTTCAACAACTTCTCCAAGATGGAAGAATAAGATTCTGCTAACTTTGTGAACTTTCTATTGCATTTGAGGTCATTATGATTCGTTGCGGCTACTACATTCACAACAACCTTACCTTTTCCTGAGATTGATACAATAGATTTTCCTTCTAAACGAGAGTGTGAGGAGGATCCCCCAAACTAAACTACTGTTTGTTGATATTCTCACAATTCCACACACAGATGTGCGAAAGAAGGGTATTTCATAGGGGAAAATTTTTCCTGCCATGGTCTCTGCAAGTTCCCTATGAATACCTTTTGCATGTCAAAATCAAGAAACATGTATGAGATCTGAGAAAAGAGCACTTGATATCGTACCATGAAATCAGTTATCTTCTTGTTATTCCATTGCTTGCATCAGACGAGATCCGAAAGGGTCATCTTTGGTTTGATGTTGGCTTGGAACTGTTGGAGAAACTGATTTACAAATTGATCAAATGAGAAAATAGAATTGTTAGGTAAGGAACAATACCACTCGAGTGTTGTATCCTTAAGAGATTGAGGAAATAATTTTTCCATCAACGCATTGTGATGGAAGAATTTTGTACACATAGCATTAAAGGTGGAAACATGCGTTTGCAGGTCCCCTTTGTTGCCATATTTCTAAAATTTGGAAATCTCCATTCCTTGTGGGAAGGGAGTACTTAGGATTGCTACTAACAATGGGATATGTCAGAAAAAGGGTTGAAAGATAGGCTAGGCTGAGGCCTAGGAGATACTTGCTAGTTGGTTTTGCATACGACCCATATTCTGAAGTAGGGCATTCAAAATAGGGTTAGTAGATGACAAAGGACCAGTGGAGCCTCTAGAACCACTTCTAGAACCACCTCCAAAGCCACCGCTGTGACCGCCATTGGAGCCACCACCACCGGTATGGGCCACCTCCATCAATGCCACCTCCACTTCTAAAACCACCGCCACTCATTCCACTAGAGCCTCCACCGCCAGGGGTAGTAGGAGGGGTGAAACTAAATCCAAAGAGCATTTTACTTGCCTTGATATTTGGAGGCTTTTGAGAAGTAGAAGAGACATTGATCGAGGGGCCCATTTAGGACATGCAAATAGACATGTACAAAGGGACATAGGCTTAAGTTAGATCGGCAAGGCCATGTAAGAATTCTATGTCTTTCTGATCCTTTCCCAACAAATGTCTCAATTCACTAGTAAGCCTAGCTGCTCTCACCATGTTTGGTGATTTCTCCAAATGGTGCACAAGGTCTAGTAAGCTATTATCCAATGCCAAAATTTTTTCCATAGGGACATGCACAACCTCATCCTCATCCATAGATGAAGTTGTAGGGGATGCTAGAGGAGTAAGAATCTGAGTGGTTTCATCTATGAAACCCATCTTGTTAGTGAAGCTCATAGGAAAGCTAGTGGTAAACTTGTTAGATAAACCAATGGAGAAATTGGAGGGAAAATTAGAAGTGACCTTCATCTTCTACATCAGTAAGTGTCCCATGCTTTGTCTAACAAGGTACTTGGAAGTTATGGACTGGGTTGTGATGCTCATAAACCTTCACAACACTCAAGGTTACAACAATGTCAAGGCACGAGGGACAAGCCTCAACATAGAAAAATGGGTAGATGTTGTTCACGTTGGGTTCACCAAAAATGTAATAGAGGGGACCAACCACGCCAAGGCTTTAGGTCACAAAGAGTTGAGAGTGGAGGGCTGCCCTAGCTTTCCTCACTTTAAATGATGTCTTGGGGTGAGGATCGAGAATGAAGATCACTATATAGTACTTTTGTCACTCTACAGACCTAGAGTTTAGGTTCAGGCTAGGCGAGCTAGTTTTTGGATTCAATACTGCACCTCAGACAACTCTCTGTCCAAGGACAACAACGTAGTTCTGGGATGGCAGTGCGACATGCTGGCGTCTCTTGGGCGTGCTAGCATCATTACGGCCAAAAAACACAAAGTATAGTACAAACTTCCTAATAACTAACTGTCAGCTTAGCTAGTTGGTTTTGATGGGAAAAACAAAATGAGAAAGTATGAGAAATAGAAATAGAAATGATAAAGCAAGTAAATGAAAGCTAAGGTAATGAAGATAATCTCACAAAAGCATTGATTTTCTAGCTAGCTCCACATGTACGTCCACCTACACACAAGAAAGAGGGAAAATTGTTGGGGCTATATAGGGGCCTACCTTAGTTAAATCCTCGTTTTGGTGTTTCCACCCCCACGGACAACCAGAAAGCAATTAAGTAGAATAATATGATAAAGAAAGTAGAAAGGAAGAAAGATTGCAATGAACACTACAAAATAATACTATGCTACTCTATCAAATCAAAAAGGAGAGGAGTGAAGTGTTACCACCTCCACCCAAAAGCTCACTAACCAATGGAGGAGAATGCAAGGTATGGACTTGGAAAAGTCACCACAGCTGCAACAGTGATGAAGGGAGGTCTCGTAAGACTTTAATCCCACAAATTCTATGGCTTGCCTCAAAATTGCAATGTGGAGTTGATGGAGCTTCAAAGTTGTTGCAATGCGTACAATGGAATGCTAGAATGTTACTTGAGAGAGTGAAGAAGCTTTGGAAGATTGCTAGAAGATCGAATGTGAATTTCTAGAGAGTGAAATGAAGTGAGAATGGATGTTCTTGAAGGTGGGATGAGAAGGATTAAGGCATTTTCAGGTCAATTGGTCAAAGAGGGATGTTACAATTCAGCCCCAATCAGGTGTGTAACACCTCTGCTAACTTCAAATGTAGGAATCTGTTAGGGACGATAGCATGGCGTGTAGATGTCTGTGTGCCACACGTTCATCCCCATCAAATATTCTCTCATTGATGCACGAGAAAAATGCCAAGTGGATGGAAGGCAGGTGGGTGATGTGGAATTTCGTCTTCAGATTTGATTTTCTAAGGTGAGGACATGTGAAAGGGGAATTTTATTAAGGGGTGAAAATTCTCTCCTATACACTATTAAATATTAAATCTATTTCATTCTTTACCCCAATTTTGGCCTATCAAAACATAGAAGTTTGAATTTTTTTTTTTGGGATGAATCTCTTGTTTAGGATACATTTTGAGGATAACCTTTGCTTGTACTACACCATTGAGTCCAAGCTAAGGGGGATGACAATGAGACTAACAAGCTTTAGGAGTAGAATAATGACTCCAAAATAAGTTCACTCACAAAGTTTGAAACTAATTTGGCTAAGTACTTGAAAGAGGATAATTCTCTAAGCAAAGAGTTAAACTAGGGGATGATGATAGAGATTTTGCAACCAAAAGTGAGCTATGTCAATTGAAAGGTTGTTTATTTTTGGGATGGTTTTATTTGTTGTTTGTGATGGAGTTTAATTGATACAATGATGGCAAGAGATGTTAAGACTAACTCAAAATAAAATAGTAACATGAAATGGAGATTTTGCTATTTTAATTTATTAAGATAGTTATAGGTTTATTGAACATGAATAACAAGTTCTATGATTTTTTTTTGTTTAAAATTTAGATTCTAGAAAAATTAGGGTTTCTACATTTTTCTGCAAAGGCATCACATTGTTGTGTAGAAGTGCACCACTGTTAACTACAAAGACATCAAAGTATCTGCAAAGGTGTCAATGTTCAACAAAAGTGTCAGACTGTTAGAACAAAGGTGTCACAATACAACTGTTTATTTACCCTAACAAATGTGTCGAGATGTGTAAAGACACTGAGATGTAAAGAAAAGTGTTGTTTTGACAAAAATAGAAGCACCAATTTGCACAAAGGCATCTCATTATCTAGACAAAGGTGTCAATCTCTTAGAGGATCTTTTATGTGAAAATTGACCTAGGTGTTTGAAATTTTTTATGTGATAGAAAATAGTAAACAACATGTAAAATGACTCAATTGGTGTTGGAATATTTTCGTGTATTCTTATTCAATAAGATCACACTATTTGGTATCATTAGTAGATTCACAATAAATACATGCCATAGAACACATCCTAATTGTAGTGGTAGATTGAGTTTGTCAACTTATCATAGGCCTACATAATAAAATACCTTACAATGAGTGGATGACTAGAGTATGCCAAGGTGATGTACCACCTTGACACCTCTTACCTTGAAAGGAAAAGTTCCTAACAAGGGATTATTTTTGCCTCAAAAAATCTTGGTACATAGCAAGGGACTTCACACATTGATCCTTATACATTGTACCACTTTAAGATGATGGTCTACAAATGGATCTTAGGCTTCTAGATTTTACAAGTTCATAGTGGGATTAGTGAGTAGAGATCTCATCTGGTATGCTTGAGTCAAGAGGAGTATCCTCTCTACTCATTACTTAGCCGGAGTAGGACCACTCAAATGAGATCTGCATATACCGTCGTGTACTTCTCGTAAGGTCGTACATGCTTTGTCGGTGTCAAGACATCTAAGGAGGGTATGGTCGAAACTATGGCGGTACAGGGTGTCGCTGATAATGGCATACCTTGCGGATTTTCTGATGAAGGACTTCCTTTGGTTATTTGACAGGTTCGGTGGAAGGGCTTGAGATTTTAGGTATTCGTAAATGTCCTGATACCAAGGAGAGTTGGGACCAACAAGTTCTCAAACCATTTCCGATTCTGGGATATCATATGCCGATACAAAAAGCTGTTCTACTAAGAACTCAAATTGTGACACATTTTTAGGGATGTCCAGAAGAGAACTGATAGTAGCCATTGCGTCAACTGCCTTATTTTGTACCCTGGGGATTTGTTCAAAAGAAATCGATTGAAAGTATGTCAGGAAACTGTCCACCATCCTCTTGTAGGGAAGCAACTTCTCATCCTTTGTTTCATAGTCATCATTCACTTGGTTGATCACGAGCTGGGAATCCCCAAATACAAGTAATGTCTGAATTTTCCATTTGATTGCCAACTTGAGACCTGTGACTAGTGCTTCATATTCAGCAATGTTATTTGTACAAGGGAAAGTGATCCTGAATGATTTATGAATTAAATCACATCATTTCATGATATGTAAAAGATTCAGTAGCGAAGACCATGACAGTATGAGACCATCAAAATAGGTTCCATGATGATCTTGATTTAGCATGAAAATGAATCATCGGAAAATGGGTTACTAATGGATGGTGGCTTGAATGGAATTGCATATGCTAGTTGATGCTACTTTCCCTTTATTGCTTTGTCTTTGAACTTATCTTATATGTCATACTCGTAGGATCATGATACATTTTTCCAACACGACTTTGATGTCTTTCTTTCGACAGTAGATATTCGTGGATCCAATCTTGGCAGTTGTATAATGGTGACATATGATGTCTTAGTTTTTGGGATGCAAAGAAAATAGCGAGGCATGCACGTTCAATGTAAGTGTAGTTCAACTCATAGCCTATCAATGTGCGGCTGATGTAATAGATTGCTCTTTCTTTTCCTTCGTGATCATTTTGGGCCAGCAATGCCCCCAATGCTGAACTAGTAGTGGAGATGTATAGAATCAACGGCTTTCCATGAATGGGCGGCATGAGTACTGGTGTTGACAGCAGGTAATCTTTTATTTGTTGGAAGGCCTCTTGACATTTATCCGTACATACAAAGGGGACACTTTTGCGCAACAGGTACTGGAACGGATGGCACTTATCTGCCAATTGGGCTATGAAACGGCGAATATATTGTACTCTACCTTGCAGAGTTCTGAGTTCACAGATCCCTCTAGGCAGAGGCATGTCTATAATTTCTTTGACCTTTGCCGGATCGACCTCTATGCCTCTTCGGGAAACTATGTATCCCAATAGTTTACCTAAGGTGACCCCAAAAACACACTTCTTAGGGTTTAGCCAAACTTTGTACTCTTCAAGTCTCTTGAAAATTATGTCGAGTACCCTCAAATGGTCTTTCTAATTGATAACAAGTGTCTTGTAATCATTATATGTAATCGGCAATGGCATGTGATTATATGTTTGTGATCTCAGTTTAATTATAGCGGAGAAACCATCCATGACATCTCATGTCCTGCAGTTAGGTCTATGATGTGTTGGGCAAGAAGAGTCATCCTTTTGATTTTTCTTTTATTGAATAAATTTTACCTGCAATCAACATTTCATTGTCACCACTGACACTAATTTAAATCAGTAAACGCAATCTACTGAACATGAACAAACATCCATTGTTCAGCACTGCTTTAAGCTGTAAGCGGTGAGCAGCAGGGTGCATTTTCGCAACTTCTGCTTATTGATTGTAATAACAAACTAATCTGACAGTTTGATCCAAATCACAGCATGTCAGGTATAAGACTTGTAAAAAAAGTTGATTTTCTGTTTTGCAAAGAATTTATGAAATTCGGGTTTCTCTTCATCAGTCAATGATGCGGCAAATAGGACCATCTTGGGGTCTTCTGTAGTTGAAATATTATCCTCTATTGTGTCCTCAATAAGCATGGCCGATTTCTCCTGTTGCACGGGGAGAAAGTCCAGTCCTCCATCTTTGGGTGCCTCAGAGAGGTTTTCACCCGCAGATTCGTCCTTTATTTTTACTATTTTATCGTCAAGAGGTGCCTTTCGGTTTTCACCTAGAGACGTTTCATTTTTTACTTTATTTTTACTTTTGCGACTAGAGGACTAAACAGTCTCGCCGAAGTATGCCGTGTAGTCTAAATCAATGGAAAATCTAGATTTGTGGTCCCCACTGGGTATGCCTTCTCGTAATCCCATGAATTCAGCTATTGCCTCATCATTCTGAAATGTGTCCAGAACTGGCGGTCCTTGTTGGTCCCAATCGACTAATTCAGGGTAAACTAAGGAGATGCCATCGTCGAGGTTAGTGAATTGGGGTGAGGATGCGGACAACATGTAGATGGATTCAGTAATGTTGTAAATGAGGTTATCATCATCCAACTCGACATCAGACTCTATCCAATATTCTCCTTCACTAGTGTCATATTCGTTGTCAAAATAGGGAGTGAAGGTTGTAGAGCCCTGGTTGTCAATGTCGTCTGATACCTCAGATGGATTGGACTGATGGGGTTCAGATGATGGGTGTTGTACATCCTGGGAGGTGGTAGTGGGACTTTGACTATTTGGTGCTTGTTCAATTTTGAATGTTTGCCAAAATCGTTGTTCAGAGGTCAGTTCCCCTGGTTCGACAAACAAATCATCGAGACAACAGTCACTGAGGGATCGTTCTGAGCCAAATTCCCACTCGTGGGAGTAAGTTTCGGTTAGGGTTTCCCTAGTAGTCTCACACTTTTCAAAGCATGCACTCACTCATTTGAAAGTCCAGAAGTACGTCGATCGTCATTGGCAAGTGATCCAAACCCTAATCCAAGATACTTCAGAATTTGAAAAGTTTCTATGGGTTCCCTTCGGCCAGTTTTGTCTTTTCCTAGGCCACTAGTACCATCGTAGCCTTTAGCCTTCATGAAGTCATAACCTTTGCCATATATTTGAACTTGTAATGGGGGTAATGTGACAGTATCCTTATAGATCCATCCTGTGATGTCAGCAAGGTCTTCCTCACTCATGTCTCCCCACTTGATAAAAACTGTATTCGGTGGAACTTTGAAGGTTTCCTGAGGTTCCATTCTGAAACATGGCTGACCATAGTCCTTGGGAGACCTGGGCATTGTTGTTATGCTGTATGTTGTATGCAGTTTGAATTCTCCACAACCAAGGTCCTAGATTTTGACAGTGGATTCATTCTTAGAGCTGGTGGAAGGTGGCGGCGTGGCGGAAGACGTGGATGGAGTGGATGTGGAAGATGACGTGAGTGTGGAAGGGTCGATGTATTTGGATGATGAGCAGCCAGGGGCTTCTCGGTTAATAGGTACCCAGTTTTCAGAGATACCCCTTAAGTTGGTAAAATATTGGAAAGGGTTATGGTCTCCGTATATGGTGACTTCTGTACCATCAAAAGGAAACTTGAGGCATTGATGGTATGTAGACGGAACGGATTTTAAAGCGTGGATCCATGGACGGCCAAGTAAAATGTTATATGGTAGTTCCAAATCCAGGACCTGGCAGGTTGTGTCTACAATGACCGGTCCCACTCTGATAGGGAGAGAGATAACACCCCTTGAAGAGTGTTCCTCGTCATCGTATGCTTTGATCACTATGCTTTTCGTTGGGTCCATGCGCATGGGAAACCCTAGAGCTTCTAACCAATTTGAGGGTATATTCAATCTGTCACCATCTGCAAAAACCCGTCTAACTTTGTGCTTGTGGTAAAAGTTTCTATGTGTAAATTCTCAGCTGTGGTTGGTTTTATGCTTGTTAATTAGTCTTGATCAGGAAGGAAGGTGATGGTGTGAAATAGGATATCCATAGTTTCAAGCGATTAACATGATGTCCTTAGGGACCCAGCGGCTCGGAGGATTTGTCTAGGATTTCTTGTGCAGGAGAATCTGAAACACTCAAGGATAAGATATTTCTTGGCAGAGTCTTTTTCTCTAGTTGGTGTGAGTTGAGCGACTTTTGGGTTTCACTGTTGCTTGGGGTTGAGATAGGTTTGGCTATTTAGGCGATGAAGCGGTTGTGATTGTTTGTGGAGTAGGCACGATATTGTGATTTGACTTGCCTGGGGAGGTGGATAGTGCTTCTCCCAGTGATCTTGCCACTGCGAGTAGTAGCATTACACTGGGGTGCTCTCTTGACCGTAATGGTATTGATGTACTCATCTTCAGTTCAGACATTATTTATAATTGGTCCACTAGAATAATCATACTTGACTCGGGCAAAGTTAGCTTGATTCTTTGAGCCTGACGTGGACGCATTATGAGAACCATGATCCTGTAGTGGATTCTTGTGGATAGTATTATCTGCATTGGAGGTGAATTGTGATCCACCTACTTCGATTGTGCGATTTTCGATAAGATCTTGAATTAGGTTTTTCAATTGTCGACAATTAGAGGTTGTATGCCCTTTAGCTCGATGGTATTCGCAAAGTGCATTGTCATTCTACCATGCTGGTTTGAATTGTCCTGGGTCATATGGTTTGATTTCTGGAAGTGTGATGACCCCATGCTGAATGCATTTCTTAAGGACTTCTTCAATGGGTTCACCCAAATGGGTGTATGTGCGACCCCTAGGAAATTGTCTCATTTGACGATATTGCCCTTGACTGTTTTGACCACTTTGGTTGTTTGAAAAAGTATTGGGAGGAGGTGTCAATGTCATTGTTGGTCTGTTTTGTTGTTGAACCCCTTTCAGGGCTAATACGGGACCTACAGTATTTGCAGTCTTGGTATCAACAACACCGTCATTTGTAACATGCTTATTCTTAACCCAATATTTTTTTTTGTCAGCTGGTGGATTGGCGTTCATGTTTTTGGAACCATATCTTAGTTCTCCCTTTGCGATAAGGGCTTTCTCAATCTAGACTCCCTTTTCGACCAATTCTGTGAAGTTTGTGCAACAATGTATTTGCAATGTGAATTTTAGGGGTCTTAGAAGTGTTTGGACGAACATGTCGACTTTTTCCCTTTCAGGAATGTCAATGTGACATCGACTAGCAAGGCTTCTCCATTTTTGAAAGAATGGAATAAATGTCTCACCAGAGTCTTCTTGCGTTAGATTGCACAAGCTAGTGATAGAGGTATCCATGTTAATGTTGTACGCATAATTTCTTATGAATTTTTGTTTGAGCTCATCCCATGTCTGGATATCTTTTTGCGTTGAAAACCATTCAAGGGCTTGACCCGCCAAACTTTTGGAAAAAAGTCTCATCAAGTATGTTGGTTCGTAGGCGATATCCATACAGTTGGTTGCGAACTCACGGACATGTTCAATGGGATTTGTCTTGCCTCTATATTTTGTGAAGTTGGGTGACACGTATCCTGGTGGAAATGCAGGCATATATAAGTTCGTGTCAAATGGGTATACATCCAAGTCATACGATATTTCTGATTTCCTGCCTGAAATGTACATGTTTTGCATAGTTTTCTCCATATCCCTCATTCTTGCTTTGAGTTCATCTATGGTAGGGTCGTTTACGTTTCCGTATGTTGGATTGCCTGGTACACCATGTGTTCCTGTCTGGTGTGCGTGAATGTTGGTGTATTGTGGTGGTACGGATTGTTGCGGTACGTATGATGTGTGTTGTTGGTATTGGAAGTTATGATTTGGTGCATGTTGATGAGTATGAATGTTGGATGAGTATGTTGGGATGTGTCCCCCAGCCATGTGTGTCGTTATTTTGGGGATGTTGTGACCATGCGTGTTATGGTATGTCAATGATGTCATGGGTTGTGTTATTTGGCCACCTTGTGTAAATTGTTGGTTTTGTACAAGGGGGACGTTTGTGTTTGTACCTTGGGAGGTAATGACATTTGACTGTGTTGTCGTGTTAACGTTTTTTTGTTGTCCTTTAATAACGATACGTCCTGTGGCTCCTCCACAAGGATTTTGTGAATTACTACTGAACAGATTTGTCGAAGTTGTGTTCATGGTAGTAGATGTAGTTTTCAAGGGAGGATTATGGTGACTTGATGATGCCCCCGTGGTATTTACTGTCACGGTAAAAAGAGGATTGGAATAATTTTCCCACGTTGTTGAGGAGCCAAGAGTGGTTCCATCTGATTGGGGTAGTGTTGTGGATGTTGTGGATGATTGTGATCCCCCAATAGATGTAGCATTTATTGTGTTGGAGATGTTTGGGATGTTGGGCGTGGTATGTACTGTCGTTGTGGTCCCAAAGGAAGTATTGTTCGTAGTATTTAGAAGTTGACCACTATGTTACATATGGAAACGTATGGAAACGTAAACGACCCTACCATAGATGAACTCAAAGCAAGAATGAGGGATATGGAGAAAACTATGCAAAACATGTACATTTCAGGCAGGAAATCAGAAATATCGTATGACTTGGATGTATACCCATTTGACACGAACTTATATATGCCTGCATTTCCACCAGGATATGTGTCACCCAACTTCACAAAATATAGAGGCAAGACAAATCCCATTGAACATGTCCGTGAGTTCGCAACCAACTGTATGGATATCGCCTACGAACCAACATACTTGATGAGACTTTTTTCCAAAAGTTTGGCCGGTCGCCCCTTGAATGGTTTCAACGCAAAAAGATATCCCGTATTAGTTGGATGAGTCAACAAAAATTCATAAGCATCATTACACAACATTGACATGGATACCCTCTATCACTAGGCTTCAGTGTAACGAAGAAGACTCTGGTGAGACATTTATTCCATTCTTTCAAAAATGGAGAAGCCTTGCTAGTCGATGTCACATTGACATTCCTGAAAGGGAAAAAGTTGACATGTTCGTCCAAACACTTCTAGGACCCCTAAAATTTGCATTGCAAATACATTGTTGCACAAACTTCACAGAATTGGTCGAAAAGGGAGTCCAGATTGAGAAATCCCTTATCGCAAAGGGAGAACTAAGATATGGTTCCAAAAACATGAACGTCAATCCACCAGCTGACAAAAAAAAATATTGGGTTAAGAATAAGCATGTTACAAATGACGGTGTTGTTGATGCCAAGATTGCAAATACTGTAGGTCCCGTATTAGCCCTGAAAGGGGTTCAACAACAAAACAGACCAACACCGACATTGACACCTCCTCCCAATACTTTTTCAAACAACCAAAGTGGTCAAAACAGTCAAAAAGTACATCGCCAAATGAGATACCTAGTCGCATTATACACTCCATTTTAAAGTGTCCCATTGAAGAAGTCCTTGGTGTCGCATTCAACATGGGTCATCACACTTCTGGAAATCAAACCATATGACCCAGGACAGTTCAAACCATCATGGTGGAATGACAATGCACTTTGCGAATACCATTGAGCCAAAGGACATACAACCTCTAACTGTCAACAACTGAAAAACCTAATTCAAGATCTTATTGAAAATCACACAATCGAAGTAGGTGGATCACAATTCACCTCCAATGCAGATCATACTATCCACAAGAACCCACTGCAAGATCATGGTTCTCATAATGCGTCCACGTCAGGTTCACAGAACCAAGCTAACTTCGCTCGAGTCAAGTATGATTATTCTAGTGGACCAATTATAAACAATGTCCGAACTGAAGATGGGTACATCAATACCATTACGGTCAAGAGAGCACCCCAGTGTAATGCTACTACTCGCAGCGGTAAGGTCACTATAGCTGGTCTGCCTCCTCCTCGACAAGCCAAAATCATAATACTGGGCCCATCGACTAAACAATCACAACCTGCTGCATCGGCTAAACAACCAAAACATGTCTCAACCCCACAACAGTGGAAACCCAAAAGCGAGTTCAACCTCATTGACCAACTAGGAAAGACTCCCACGCAAATATCTATCCTTGAGCTACTTCGTATCTCTCCGGCGCACAAAGAAATCCTAGACAAAACTCTCCTAGAGTCGTCGGTCCCTAAGGACATCGATGTCAATCAATTTGAAACTATGGTGGGATATCTCACCACGCCGCACCATGTCACCTTCTCGGATCAAGACTACTCATCACATAAAACCAACCACAATGACGCATTACACATAGAAACTTTTGTCCACAAGCACAAAGTTAGATGGGTTTTAGTAGATGGTGGAGCAGGGTTGAATATATGCTCCCTCAGAGTGGTTAAGGCTCTTGGTTCTGCGTTCGTAGACTAACAAAAGCATAGTGATCAAAGCATCACGGTGATGTGTGAGGCATTTCTTCAAAGTGTTATCTCTCTCCCTGCTCAGTGGGACCGGTCATTGTAGACACAACTTTTGCCAGTCACAGTTGGAACTACCATATAACGGTACTTGATGCGTCCATGGATCCGCAGCTTTAAAAGTCGTTCATCCAACGTACCTGTGCCTCAAGTTTCCTTTTGATGAATGCGAAGTCACCATATCTGAGGAGACCCGACCCTTTCCAATATTGTACCAATTTAAGGGGTATCTCCAAAAATTGAGTACCTATTAATCGAGAAGCACCTGGCTCCTCGTCATCCAAGTACATCAACCCCTCCACACTCACGTCATCTTCCACATCCGCTCCATCCACGTCTTTCACCATACCACCACCTTCCACCAACCCTAAGACTGAATCAACTGTCAAAATCTAGGACCTTGGCTGTGGAGAATTCAAACTGCAGACATCATACAGCATCACAACAATGCCTAGATCTCCCAAGGACTATGGTCGGCCATGTTTCTGAATGGAACCTCAGGAAACCTTCATAGTCCCACCAAATATAGTTTTTATCAAGTGGGGAGACATGAGTGAGGAAGACCTTGCTGACATCACAGGATGGATCTATAAGGATACGGTCACATTACCCCCATTACCAGTTCAAATATATGGCAAAGGTTATGACTTCATGAAGGCTAAAGGCTATGATGGTACTAGTGGCCTAGGAAAAGACAAAACAGGCCGAAGGGAACCCATAGAAACTTTTCAAATTCTGAAGTATCTTGGATTAGGGTTTGGATCACTTGCCAATGGCGATCGACGTACCTTTGGACTTTTAAATGAGCGAGTACATGCTTCTGACAATGTCGAGACTACTAGGGAACCCCTCACCGAAACTGACTCCCACAAGTGGGAATTTGGCTCAGAACGATCCCTAAGTGACTGTTGTCTTGATGATTTGTTTGTCGAACCAGGGGAATTGACCTCTGAACAACGATTTTGACAAACATTCAAAATTGAATAGGTACCAAATAGTCAAAGCCCTAGTACCACTTCCCATAAAACACAACAACCATCATCTGACCCCCCTCGGTCTAATCTATCCGAAGTGTCAGACGACATTGATAACCAGGGCTCTAAAACCTTCACTCCTTATTACGACAATGAATATGACACTAGTGAAGGAGAATATTGGATAGAGTCCGATGTAGAGTTGGATGATGATAACCTCATCTACAACATCAACGAATCCATCTGCATGCTGTCCGCATCCTCACCCCAATTCACTAGCCTTGATGATGGCATTTCTTTAGTTTACCCTGAATTAGTCGATTGGGACCAACAAGGATCACCAGTTCTGGACACATTTCAAAATGATGAAGCCATTGCCAAATTCATGGGATTACGAGAAGGCATACCCAGTGGGGACCACAAATCAGGATTTGCTATTGATTTAAACTGCACCGCATACTTCAGCGAGACTGTCCAGTCCTCTAGTCGCAAAAGTAAAAATAAAGTAAAAAATGAAACGTCCCTAGGTGAAAACCGAAAGGCACCTCTTGACGATAAAATAGTAAAAATAAAGGATGAATCTGCGGGTGAAAACCTCTATGAGGCGCCCAAAGATGGAGGATAGACTTTCTCCCGCGTGCTTGAATCGGCCATGCTTATTGAGGACACAATAGAGGATAACATTTCAACTTCAGAAGACCCCAAGATGGTCCTATTTGTCGCATCATTGACTGATGAAGAGAAACCAGAATTTCATAAATTATTTACAGAACGGAAGATCAACTTTGCATGGTCCTACCCAGGCATGGGGTTGGGGCCTATTCGTTCTGCATCATCTGCCACTATTACCCAATGCTAAACCAGTCAAGCAGAAGTTGCGCAAAATGCATCCCCAAGTTGCTCTATTGGTCAAGGCTGAGTTAAAGAAATTACTGGATGTCGGATTCATAAGTTCTATAGATTATGCTGAATGGATTTCCAATCTAGTGTCGGTGACAAAGCTAAATGGGCCGATTCGGGTATGTACAGACTTTTGGGATCTAAACAAGGCATGTCCAAAGGATGACTTTCCTTTACCCAACATTGACATCATAGTCGACCTAACTGCAGGACATGAGATGCTATCCCTCATGGATGGTTTCTCTGGTTATAATCAAATCCGCATTGCTCTTGAGGATCAACTCAAAACAACATTTACTTGCCCATGGGGTACATACTGTGTGAACGTCATGCCCTTTGGTCTCAAAAACACAGGTGCCACATATCAAAGGGCTATGACCATGATCTTCCATGACATGATGCACAATATAATGGAGGATTATGTAGATGACCTGTTGGCCAAATCAACAACTAGGAAAGATCATTTGAGAGTACTCAACATAATTTTCAAGAGACTTGAAGAGTACAAAGTTCGGCTAAACCCTAAGAAGTGTGTCTTTGGGGTCACATCAGGAAAGCTATTGGGATACATAGTTTCCCGAAGAGGCATAGAGGTTGATCTGGCAAAGGTCAAAGCAATCATAGACATGCCTCCGCCTAGAGGGATCAGTGAACTCAGAACTCTGCAGGGCAGAGTACAATCTATTCGCCGTTTCATAGCCCAGTTGGCAGATAAGTGTCATCCGTTCCAGTACCTGTTGCGCAAAAGTGTCCCCTTTATATGGACGGATAAATGTCAAGAGGCCTTCCAGCAAATCAAAGATTACTTGCTGTCAACACCAGTACTCATACCGCCTATTCATGGAAAACTGTTGATTCTATACATCTCCACTACTAGTTCAGCATTGGGGGCATTGCTGGCCCAAAATGATCATGAAGGAAAAGAAAGGGCAATCTATTACATCAACCGCACGTTGATAGGCTATGAGTTGAACTACACATACATTGAACGTGCATGCCTCGCTGTTGTCTTTGCATCCCAAAAACTAAGACACTATATGCTCAGTCATCAGACACAACTGGTTGCCAAGATTGATCCATTGAAATATCTACTAAGTCGAGTAGCATTAACAGGCCGGTTGGCAAAATGGGTCATGATCCTAAGCGAGTATGACATATGGTATGTTGAGCGCAGAGCAATAAAAGGGCAAGTAATAGCAGATCAACTAGCAGACGCACCAATTCAAGCCACACATCCATTAGTAACTAATTTTCCCTATGAGTCCATTTTTCATGCGGAACTGGCATCACCATGGAAATTGTATTTTGATGGGTCTCATACTGGTCATGGCTCAGGCGCTGGAATCTTGTTTATCACACCGCAAAGGGATTCAATTCCTAAGTCATTGAGGATCGCTTTCCCTTGTACAAATAACATTACCGAATATGAAGCACTAGTGACAGGTCTCAAGTTGGCAATCAAATGGAAAATTCAGACTTTGCTTGTATTCGGGGATTCCCAACTAGTAATCAATCAAGTGAATGATGACTATGAAACAAAGGATGAGAAATTGCTTCCCTACAAAAGGATGGTGGATAGTTTCTTGACATACTTTCAATCGATTTCTTTTGAACAAATCCCCAGGGTATAGAATAAGGCAGCTGACGCAATGGCTACTATTAGTTCTCTCTTGGACATCCCTAAAAATGTGTCACAATTTGAATTCTTAGTAGAGAAGCTTTTTATACCGGCATATGATGTCCCAGAATCATAAATGGTTTGTGAACTTGTTGGTCCCAACTCTCCTTGGTATCAAGACATTTACGATTACCTAAAGTCTCACACCCTTCCACCAAACTTGTCAAATAACCAACGGAAGTCCTTCATTAGAAAATCCGCAAGGTATGCCATTGTCAGTGACACCCTCTATCGCCGTAGTTTCGACGATACCCTCCTTAGATGTCTTGACACCGATGAAGCATGTACGACCTTACGAGAAGTACATGATGGTATATGCGGATCTCATTCGAGTGGTCCTACGCTAGCTAAGAAACTGACAAGACTTGGGTATTATTGGCCGACAATGGAAAAAGATGCAATTGAATATGTCAGGACTTGTCACAAATGTCAAATACACAGTGACTTGGTCCATGCTCCAGCACAAGAACTCCGGCCCATCACTTCTCCTTGGCCCTTCGATCAATGGGGACTCGACGTCGTGGGTAAGATTCATCCAACCTCATCCAACCACCATAAATTCATTATTACCACCACTGAGTATTTCACAAAGTGGATTGAAGCCATCCCATTGACATATATTACTGGCAAACAAATATCAAAGTTCATCCTCAACTACATCATTTGCCAGTATGGCCTTCCGCAGTCCATCATCACTGACAACGGACGTTCGTTCAAAAACCAAGACGTACGTGAGTTATGTGAACGATTCCATATCCAACACCACTTTTCATCTCCATACTACCCGCAAGGAAACGACCAAGCTGAGGCGTCCAATAAAACTATTGTCAAGATCTTAAAAAAGACTGTCAATGACGCTGGCCGTGACTGGCACATACAACTTAACCCTGCTCTATGGGCTTATTGAACTAGCATTCGTACTCCTACAGGGGCCACCCCGTTCGCCCTAGTCTTTGGCGCTGAAGCCATCTTACCCATTGAGGTCGAAATTCTTTCGCTATGAGTCTCCTTGAAGGGTCTTACTAATGAAGAAGACTACTGACAATCACGCTTGCATGAGCTGGACATGCTGGAAGAAAGACAGAAAAACTCACTGAATCATCTCCAAGCATATCAGAACCGCCTTTGTCGCAGCTACAATAAAAAGGTTATGGTCAGAAATTTTGACATCGGCGACCTAGTTCTAATGCAGAACCCCAAGAACCAAGCAGACAGAGAAAAGCCAGGAAAATTTGAACCAAACTGGCTAGGTCCCTATATTATCATATCTTCTTTTGGTTTCGAAGCTTATCAATTGGCAACTCCAGATGGGGAACAGTTGACAGAACCCATCAACAGTTTACATCTTTGAAAGTTCTATGCATAGCATCAGAGGATGGAGCTGAGAATCATAAAATACAAAAAAATTGAAAAATGATAAAAATCGTCACCTTGATGAAAACCTGGCAAACAGGCGTCTTGGTGACACCAAAAAAATCAAAAATTCGAGAAAATAGTAAAGAGAAAAATGATTCATTCAATAGTGAAAACCTGACAAACAGACACTTTGGACAAGTACCATGGTGAAAACCTGGCAAACAGGTGCCATGTGTAATCAATCATTGCTTTGCCATCTACTGTCACTTTGTCACAACTGGCAGGATGAAAGGTATTTCGCGCCATTTATTCCGCCAAATCGCCAATACATCTACCCTACGTCTAGTAGATAAATGATTGACATCAAGTGCAGCAATTTGTCCATCTACAGTCGGCAACATCAGATCCGTAATCCCATGCAAATGAAACTGATCTTAGACTGACCGGGGGCAAAATCGTTTATCATGAAGCTAGGTGGATGTCACCACATGATCTTGACAGTGTAAAAGTCCACAAAAAAGACAAAACAATTAATAAAAAGTCTGAAAAGACAAAACGATTAAGCAAAAGTCACGAACAAAAACATTGGCAAAAAGTCCTAAAAGACAAAACATCACAAAAGGATCCTGAAAAGACAAAAGCATTAGCAAAAGATCCTGGCGTCGAAAGCTTATCACAAAGGATCACGAAAAAGAACAAAAACATTAATAAATAGTCGAAAAACCAAAACATTACAAAAATGTCTAAAAGACCATCCTCCGTATCTTAGGCTCGGCTCAAACAAAACATCAAACTGGTGAAAAGCAAACACATGGGCATCTCTTGTCAAAGTCAGTCGTTTCAAATTAGTCTTCATCATCTGTCCGAACTACGTTGTCTCTGCGCATTTGCTACGTAGGCAAGACTCATGCTTGAGTCCCCGAGACATTAGGTCAGTCCTTTTAGGTTTGTCAAAATAAAATCATGACGCAATCTTTGCTCAGCAAGACAAAGTCATTGGTCGTGTCAAACTACGAGGTCTCTGAGTGTATGACGTAGGCAAGGCCATCTATTGATGAGCCCCCGAGGCCGCACTAGGTCAGTCCATTAGGGTTCATGGCACTACACTAGCACACACGTCAAAAGTCTTCAATCAATTTCGACATGGGGAAACTCCCAAACCAAAGTAAAACAGTCATTTGTTCAAACATGGCTAATCTCATCAACATGTCACTCATATCATCATGACAATATCGACATACGATCAAACACAAGTCAAACTCGGTCAAAACAAGTCAAATCATCATAAACAAGTCAAACTGTCAAATTTCGGTTAGTCTTCAGATGAGTCATTTTGAACGATAACCTCTGTCATTTACGCCTTAGGATGTGTCCTTCCTAGGCGTTGTCATCGTCATTCGACATCTTGAGTGATCCTCTTGATATTTAAAGATCACTCTTCATGACATCAATATTCTTCAGATGTGTCCTTCTAAAGAACCAACTCTGTCATTTATGCCTTAGGATGTGTCCTTCCTAGGCATCGTCATTATTTTGAGGGACCCCTTACAACCATTAGGGATAAAATCCTCTTGGCATCGACATCATTCAGGATGTGTCCTTCCTGAATTCACCAAGTCTCGACATTTTCCAAGATCAATCAAAACTTTTAAACTTTTCAACATCTAGACATTATCGGACATGGCATCTTGGCATCAGAACAATGGATATCCAGACGCACTTGGCAAACACTTGACAATTTTCTTTTGATCTTTTATCATGTTATTAGTTTTTCAGCGAGATCCCACTAAGCAGGATTTAGAGAAGCAGCGACATAGCATGACAATTGACGCGCATGACTACTAGCTTCTCAGCGAGGTCCTGATTTTGGGATTTAGAAAAGCAACGACATATCATGATAGAGACTTTTATTTTTGTATTTTGGCAATCATGTCACTAGTTTCTCAAGGATGTCTTGGGAACAGGATTTAGAGAAACAACGACGTTTCATGATCTGTCCTTGTCTTTTTCTACTTGTGGTTGATTATGACAACAAGACTGGGGCAATCACGCTCGTAGTATGAGTCATGATCATCCTTGTCTATGACTATTTGTCTTAGGTAATGGTACGACCGTGCACACCTTGATCTATGTCATATCATGGTGTTTGTTGGCCATTACAATAGTCTGCCCAATGATAATTAAGAGCAATAAGTACTAATGTCCTATGGTAAAGTTTTGAAGGATTTGGTCTAGGAATTAACATGCATTTTCATAGGGCTCATGTCTTCCCTTCTTCAATCTGGTCATCTTCTCTCATCAGTCTCATCATCTTCTCTCGTCCATCCCATGATGATATCTTGTGACATCCAAAAATATAAGTGCATACATAATCACAAGCATTGCATTAACATAATCATCAACATTGCATCTTTTACACAAATACATCATGCACATCATTAACATAATCATATAAATATGCATTGCATCATCATGGCATCAAAATCACAAATAGGCATCATAGGACATACATGGCATCATAAGTTAAACATCATACATGTCATAATATATAAAGAAAAGAGCATCACATAACACATGTAGGCCGCATCAAAACTGCATAATCATATAGAATCATCTCAAAAAGGTACAATGTCACAGGATAGAGTCAACGGATATCCCAAAAATGGAGCTCGCATGCTCATATAATATACATAATGTGTCATAATACAAAATTCCCTTAGGGTAGGCCCTCATCATCCCCTCGAGGCGAAGAATGTGGTGGAGGCAACTCTGTCACGAGCGCTGAAACAGTAGGTGGTCCTGTAGTGACCTCTGCCTGTGCCACTGTCGGAACTGAGAAGGCAGGTGTCATCTCAACAATATAAAACACCTGTGAAGTCACTGCAGCTGGACTCTGAGAAGTAGAAGGATCAACCACTAGCGGATGTACCTGGCCTAGCCTCTGCACTGAACCAGTGGAACCATGACTGTGCCCTGAATGGTGACTCGGAGTGTGCCTGCGTGAATGGTGTGACCTGTGACCCGAAGTGTGTCCTGTAGAGGTAGACCCTCTGACACTGGTATGGCTCCTGGTACC
>VDFB02382085.1:0-16893 GCA_007258455.2 Sequoia sempervirens
CCAAAAACTCAACATTCATTGGTCCTTTTCTTCCTTTTTTTCTTTTCTTAATTTTTTTCTTTTTTAACAACACTTTTTGTTTTAATTTTGATTTTGTGAGTTTTACTTACACAATTTAATTTATTTAATTAGTTTATTTCATCAATTATCCTCCATGTGCTATTTTTATTAATTTATCAAAATACCAATTTTAAATAATTTAATTTACACATTTCCATTTATTTATCATTAATAAATTATATGGCATTTAATATAAAACATTTATATTTTAATACAAACTATCCCAACACTATTATCCACATTTATTAACATCATTTAATTATTTAAATTACATCATACTAAACACCAATGTAAAATAAATATCAAAAGTACACACACAAAACCACAATAATAAAATGCAAAATGGCAAAGGTCAAAGATGCATAATACCACTAAACATAAGACGGTTTGACAAACATGGGATGGGGTGACTTCCTTGTCATCTCTATTTCAACTTCATGCCCATTGGGTTAAATTGATGCTCGCCCTATCCTGCCGAAGCAGGTGGAATCGAGACTTTGTTCCTGCAATTCCTGCATACAAACAAGGTTGTGTACAACATGTATATATATAATCAAAAACATCATATCGTGAGAAGGAATTACAGTGTAGCAGGGCACTCGCAAATGAGTGGTGCTACACTGTCCCCTCACCAGAACTATACTAACAATTACAACATTAAATATAAAGTAACATCACTAAACTAAACTGATCACATCATATCATCATAAAATGATTATTAATCCACTGCATCACAATATACTACTGAATTCAAATTAAGCATCACCAAACCATAATGTAACCATAATGTCATATCATAATATCCATGTCATCAAATAAAGTAGCAGTCTAAGCTATCCAATCCACCAATCCACACAATAACAATAACTATCAAAGTCTCAAAGTATTAAGCAAAACCATATAAAAAATAATAAGTCCAAACAACAATATGAGGGGTATTACAAGGTGCACTAAGTATTGGGTCCTCCCTATTATGAGTAAATTATATTTTAACATTACTAGTTTAGGAAAGATTTGATGATTTTATATATATATATATATATATATATATATATATATATTACTTGAGTTATTATTGCAATTGATGTTCTCTAGTTACTTGAGTTATTATTGTAATTGATGTTCTCTAGTAGCATAGAAGATATCAGCAAACATTTGGGTGCCATTGCATTTGTGCAAATCAAGTCAATTGAAATTGGTTCAAAGGATACATCAGTCACCAATACCTATTGAGGACACCACATAAATGATGGAAATATAGGTGGTTTAACCAATTGAAGAAGTGGTAAAAAAAAACCAAGAAAGGAAAGATAATCATAAAATACTCCAAGCATTTGAGGGACCTATCCATACATGAGCACATCAAGGAAGAATCATGCAAAAACCAAGTGCTTCCAAGATCCATCTAGAACAACTTAGCAGTAACCAAAGATGTTGATTGACAACTTGATCATTTACCCAAACTTCTTTCCAAGCACTTAATTGTAGCACAAAACCTTCGTGTCAAATGTGACCATGAATTGCAATGACAACAAAGACTCAAAGACAGACATTGAACCAAAAAGTGATAATTTCATTGATCCGAAACAAAGGTGAGAGAAAGAGAGCCCAATAGGGAAATAGAATAAACAATTAAACAATCTATTATATTATTAGAACAAGAGTAGAGACAAGGGCTACATGAGGCAACCTCCACTAGAAAACCGAGGATACAAGTATGATAAATTAGTGAAAGTTGATGCCAAAGAATAAGATGAAGCTAAACCCAAAATATGAGTAGAAGATGGAGCTAAAGCCAAAGGCATAGTAGAAGATGGTGCCTATTTTTCTGCCTGTTTAATTATCGTTCTTATGACTATGGGTTCAAAATAATAAAGTTTAAGGTTTCATTCTCATGGTTGGTACTTCTCTGCGTGAGAATTATTACTCATGCCTTCTACTTAGTGACTGGACACCTCAAAAGTGCAATTGGTAAAGTGATTCATGAATGTAGAAAATGAAATTACCATTCTAATTTAGACTATGGTCCCTAAAGAGCACCTTACATTTTCTGAGGCAAGAATTTTGAATATGTTTTGGAATTTGATTCATGATTACCTCCATGATAAATCAGTGTAATGATGTTTATTTTATCATGTTGATTACATTGTCTATGGTACTGATTCCGATATAGAAAGCAATATACACAATGATCTCATTTGCTTCAGGTAGGTAGTTACATTAATCATGTACTAGAATGTAGAAAAAATGGGGTCTATAATTATTTTTAGCTTTTTAAGTTTACCAGCTAAATTTTTCAAGAGCTTCTTTGAGAAGCTTAGTTTATGAAATTAACAACATAAAAAGGTTAAAATTGTTAATTATTCTTCTAACAATATTTTGTTTGAATCTACTACTAAGCCCTCTCACATTTCAAGAAATAATTATGATTGGGATAGTTGAGAAAATGGTGAATGCAATTGCTTGAAAAGACCTGAAGCCAACAAGATTTCTCCCAAGATGTTTGGCCTTATCATAGTCAATCTTTAACTTTATTTTGAGTGTCTCTTTCCTCCCATGTTCTTTAGTCTTTGTTTAATACCCCCAAGCTGAAGGGTTTTTTTCCTATTTTCTTTGAACAATTCTAATTTCAAGTTATCTTCTAAATGGAAAATAAATATATTTTATTGTTTATCAAAGTCCATGACAAGGGTTTCAAGCACACGTTCAAGCTTTTCAAATGCAAGATAAGTTAACTTCAAAGATTGAGAGTTGTAATGAACAAAAAGAGGGGTTTTAGGAAGAAACAATCAACTTTCCTGACACCAAAAGAACATAATGGGAATTAACAATGGCAATAGGAATTGAAAATATCATAATTTGAAAATCGATCTCGGGGATCCAAGGCTCCATGTTAGAGAGTTGCTAACAATAAACAATGTGCTTCTACAAATTGTTTATTGGTTTAAAACATTCACTGCATACAAATATAAATTGAAGGAAATAAAACCTTTTATGGTAAAAGAGAAACTAATAAAAAGGTGTTTAACACTCGAATGATTATACGGTTATATACATAGATTGTGTACTACAAATAATTTTGGCATTTTGATGGGTTTAGTTGGTGCTTCTTGGATAAAGGGAAACAACTTGTATCCAGTAGAGCAGCCTAACCCAAGGGACATCTAATTCAAATGAAAACACAATGCTCCAATGCAAAGGCTAACAAAATAGTTGCAGGTGGTTGTTAGGCGTGTTGGTGTAACATACAAATTGCATTCTTAGTTATGACCAAAAGTTCAAGGGACTTCCATCTCAAAGCTCTCGCAACATTACTAATCGCAGTATAGCACACAATTCCTATTGTAGTATAGCACATGCTTTCAAGATTTGCACTTGCTTTATTATGTCGTGATAAAACTTCCAACTTTGGGTTAGACAACTAATACTACATCCCCGTGGCTTGTACATCGCATTGTACTTCACTCTTTCATGATTTGCAATTGCTCATGTTAAAAAATTGTGTGTATTGGGTTACACAACTAATACGATGGCCCTGTAGCTTAAACATTATTGTTACTGCAAAATGTTGCCAAATATGTACATAATTCCCTCCCACTAAGCAATGAGTGATTGTTTGAGACAAAATGAAGATCATTTTAGTAACTTGTAATATCATCTATATATGTGCTCTTACCCATGCAAACACTTTTGATTTCATTCAATTACTACCACTAGATAGATTGAAATTGTAAACATTTACGGTAACCATGTGCCATGTATCTATTATAGTAACATGCATTTTACATTTCATCCAAACGCTTACTGTATACCCTCTACACAAAAAAATATTAGGATAAGCTTTCAGGAAAAAAACTATATCCTTATAGTTTCCTTTTATATATAATTATTCCTACTAGATGCTAATGACCCATTATTTTGAGTTGCAAGACATTCCACAAAAACAAGGTATTTATTTTTGGAGCAAACAATTGGTTGGTTGCATCCAATCTCCACAAAGAGTAATGCTTTTCCCTAGCTGCACTGGAAGGGATATACAAATTGCAAGAATCATCTCAAGAAAGTTCATTTAGAAATTCAAGAACCCATACAAGTAAAAGAAAGAAAAAATTTATAGATGGAATTTTCTTTTGCTCACATGGTAAAACTCTAAAAGGCTTATAAACTAGAAAATTCATATGATCACATTGTTCTTACTAACCTCATTTCGATTGACTATAGTCAAAGCTTAAAGGTGACAGTTTAACATTTCTTGCACATCGTGTTGAATTAACAGTGTTAAACAAAAAAGAGAATGCTTACCTATAAATATTAAGAATCATAAAGGGTATGAAATGAAATAACTAAAATACCATTAAATGTGCATAAGAAAGGTTTTTAGCAGACACAAAAATGTCGAGCAGCTACTATTTTCATGACAGATAAACAAGAATTAAGAATACCATCAACACAATATATAATCATTGTTACAAGAAAGAACTAACTGTCAAAATTTAGTGACCAATTTTGCATTTTGAATCTCTCAATACTAATGTAAAATAATTCACTACTTCCAAGATAGTGGGAAGCAGAGAATAATTTTTTGGCTTAACCGTCTATAATTGTAACTTCAACCTCAACTCCAGGTTCAATGGTAATTGAATTTATCTACTTCACAACTTTAGACAAGCTAACAAGGTCTATTATTCTCTTGTGAACACACAATTCAAATAAATCCCATGTATTAGTACCTGAAAATAAATCATTTAATCCAATATCAATACAACAGAGGGTGTATATTATATTTTTTCTCTTTGCAGATTACAGTCTAAACAAAAACACCAAATCATAATCGAAGCATTTACATATACATTTTGTGCTTTCCCTATAGCTCTTCTAGGTGGATGCACAAGTAGAGCATGTTTGAAGCCATTCACTCAATTAAGTGGAAAAGTTTGAACCAAAAAGTACCTCAATGACCTTATTTTTCTGTAATACAACCTTTTTCTTCACATAAGGTAGAAGGGTAAGAGACTAATGATGCAATTCACTTGGATGACATCAACCCACATTTAGACTGGGTTGTTGAAGATGTAGAGCCCATATTTACTATGGAGGATATTGTTGATTTTGAAAGCTAAGCAGCCAAAGGAGCAACAAAAACACAAGCAAAGTCAAAAGCAGAAGTGGAAGCATTAGCAAGAGCTTCATTGAATGACGGTCATGATATACTTGAAGATAATATTTTTCCTTAGGAGAAATCTTTATCATCTAGTTCCAGAATGCTACCAGTAAGGAGCTTTATTCAAAGGAGAAATTTGTTAAATATCTTATGAATTTATAATTTTCAATGATGGTGATAGATGATCAATCATCATATCATATATGACACTCTAAATTGAATTGTACTCCTTTTTGATCTAAAAATAATTAAAAATCCACCTATGAGTTCTCTCAATTTGAGTATTTTGCATATTATTTAAGTTTATTTAGATATTTATGTATTTTTTTTAATATATCAAGTTTTTGTTGAGTCAAGTCCAACTCAAAAAAATTTCCTGCTGAGTTTTAAATTATGGGACTAATGATATAATTTAATAAAATGGAAAATTTTCTTAAAATTTTTCCAAAGCTTTAAAAAAATCCATAACACTTGACAAAAAAATCTCCAAGAATAGATTTCTACTAAATATAAGAAAAATACAAGATGACATATCACCTGGGTTTGATGGGTTCTCAGTGGAATTCTACATAGAAAGCCATGAAGGTATGGGTGGATGAATTGTACCTCTTATATAATATCTATTGTTTGAAGACTCAAATAGCAGATAATCTGCACACTGAGTTTTTACTTGAATTCAATCATATGATATCAATTTGGGCTGAAACATAACCTGTAGCTTCTAATCAACCTTGCCAACATTCACACCAACTTTCAGGTAAAAATTCCTCTGCTGACCTCTCAAATGTGAGAAAATAAGTTGATTGTGCTTATCTATAAGTTGGGCATACAATGTCAAAATGAAATGGGTTGAACTTTGACATAAAGTAATAGTATGATTTAATCTAGCTCCTGACCAAAATTTAGCTCCAAATTAGACTATTAGGTTCTCAACATGAAGAGAAAAATTCTAAGAGTGCGAATTTCTTTTTGTATTTTGTAGCAAATGAAATTTTAAAATGATACCAAAACAATCTAAAACATAATTTGAGAGATATAAGTATATATACTTATTGTAATGGCATATGATATTTCATGACAATCAATAAAAGACAACCTAACCATGATTTATAATCCATGGCAACAATTTCTAGACTTTCAAATTACATGGTACTCAAATAAATGAAGATTATAAATTTATAACATAAGAACCTATATGGTGAACCTTGCAGATAGGGTCTATAAATAGATCCCATTATGGACCAAGATCAGTTGTTTTCCTACAGCTCATGAATAATTATCACTATCCCCACACACTGTGGTAAGAACATCCAAGTGGGGATGACCTGACCCTTTTGCTAAGTCACAAGTTGGAAAAGAACCAAACAACATGTTGAGAATTTAACTCTTTGATGACCACTCTATTATCATATCACTACAAGAAGGATGAGTGTGTCCTAGTTGTCAACTACTTACATGAATGATTGACCAAATAACTAACCTTAGGGCAACAAATCAGAAGCACTGAAGGGTCTTGCATTAAAGTTATAGGTTGAAGAGATGGAGTGAAGTTTCATGTATTTGAGCTCTTGTTGAAACTAGAAAGAAGTGCAAGAATTGTGTCTATTTCACCAAACTTAAAATATGATTAACTCATAATGGCTTAGGTGCTAACCATTAGCAAAGGAGCTCTAGAGAAAGTTTGGACAAAATTCCTTCTAGCATGTCTCTAGGGTTGCCTCTCTTTGTATGTCAATGTTGGAAAAAATTTCAACAATGTCACTTGCTACTAGGCTCGAGTACTTGCAATTAAACTAACTGTAAAGCTATTTTTTTCTATATCACCTATGTTACAAGTGAAGGATATTTAAAATAGAAGCAAAAAGTGCATGACAAGCTCCTCACCTTTGATGGAAAATATGAGCAACAAATGCAAGGTTCAAATTTGTAGATCCCTCGACAATGTCCTTTGGGATCAAGTATCTTCTATAATTTATTTTTTGTACTTGTAACAAAATCAATTTGGCCCTTTCCATCAGGTCCTTTGATTCTAAAGGAGAAAAATTACAATGCTCTGGAGCAAGGGCATTCAACAAATAAACATATGCTTCTCCATCCTATTCACAAAAGAAACAAATGGTAAAATCCACGTGTATTATAGAATCTTAAACATGCTAACATGGTACACATCTATTCAACTAGAAGTCTAAAAAAAATTCTTAAATAATGTCCATAGAGAAAACTTTAAAAAAATAAAGGAAACAAAAAATAGAGAAGCAACGAGAAGACAAACCCATAGTACCCTATTTCTGGTATGCCTTTTATGTATCCACTTTACCAAGAAGAAACACCTCTCCATCATAGATAAATGCTGCCCGCACTGAAACATGCGGCCTGAAAAATGGTGCCTTCTACTCGGGTGGAATTGCCCCCAAGCCTAGTAAAATCTGCACAACACAGCCTCCAACAAAAAAGAAAATACATTTTAGGAGGGAAAATAAAAATGACACGTGAAAGGAAAATGTAGGGAGTGAACATTAAAAAAAAAATTAGATAAAGGTGTTTTTTTATTGTCTTAATTTAAGACAATTAGAAAATTAAAATTATATTGTTTTAAATTAATGTCTTAAAGAATGAACCTTGAAATGGTTTAGACTATTGTTTGGTGAAGCGAGGCAACCTCCAACATTAGATCTCATTGTGCTTGGATAATCTCAATGTTTTCAATGAAAAATAATATTGAGTCTTTTTTTAATAGTTATAGAGGAGTTTTAGTTACAATTTCTAAAAATAAGAAATTAAGAGTTTATTACGTACATTACTCTAATTGGATAACCTCTAGGTTATCCAATTAAAGTGTAAGGATATTTAATGTGTCAATATTTCTACTAAGAGTTATAAAAAAAATAGAGAAATAAATGAAATGTTTAAAATAAAAAATGCAAACCTTAATGCAAACAACTATATCATTGTTAGGCTAACCAAATTAGAGATATCCTTCTAAACCATTATAAACTAGTCAATTACTATAATCTCTAGAGTTGTTTAATGCAGAGATATTTAGAGTTTAAAGTTGTTTAATATAGAGATATTTAGAGTTTAAAGAATGGGTTGTTTAATTTAATTTTGGTAAATTTAAAAAAAAAATTAAGTTTTTTTATAATGGATGGATTTGAACGTATTTTAATTGCATTTAGAAAAATCTATGTAAAATACCCCAAGAGAAATCCTTCCTGAGACACCTATTGCATTTATATGGTGGAAATTTAATTTAAAATAGGCACCTTGAGAAGGATTCTCTCGACATATTTTACATAGATTTTTTCTAAATATAGGTATGCTAGTATAGTAGTGTGTGTTCAAAAACACTTAATAGAAAAACTACAAGCTCAATACTCATTGGGAGTATATATGTCAATGTTTAGATTAATCTATTGTTTAACTTTGGTAAAATATAAATTTGAAAGCAAATTACTAGCAACTTTAAATTTATTTTCCCACCCAAGAGAATAATTTGATTTACCTTATTTTCCCACTCAAACTCAGCCCACATATTCGTAAAAGCAACATTAGGGAAAGTGGTTGGGGAGATGTAGTCCATAATGTCAATGTGTATTCCATTCAGAACAACAACATTGCAGTCTAGTACACTTGTAGTCTCATAAACAATGTTATTGAATATAACACCAATTTCAGTTGAAGACACTTTTATGTTTGCTTGGTACAATGAAGGGATGTACTAGTTAATGAATATGTGTGATAATTTGTTTTAATCATTCACCCACTTCTCAGTAATTGAAACGTTTGAGATTAAATGATATATGAAATGAGTTGACACAAGGGTTCATCTTCTAATTATTGTTTTAGTGGAATACAATAAAGCTCAAGAGTGGCACTTGTTGAATCTACAAACATTGAATCCTTTGCAAATAATCAATTGGATTCAATAATTGATTCATTTGCAAGACATTTCTTTTGATTTTTATGGAGGCATGTAGTTTCAACTATTTTTTTGTATTAGAGTATCCACAAACTGAAAAATTGCAGTCATACATTTACCTATAGACTGTAAGCACTATTTGTATCTTTATAATCTTATAAATAGTCTTGGACTTGTCTCTTTATAATTTTACAAAAACACCATGTAGCTTTTGAAACCTAATCATAATTATCCCTTTCAAAACATATCTATGGATCCAAAACTACTCTTCTCTCAGATGGTGCACAAAGGAGCTCATCTAAAATGTCAAACTTTTGATGTGATTCTCAACATGAGCACCAAGCAACCTAGGTGGCCAAATTTCCCGCTTAGGTAGGGGTCCCATGAGGGGGCCTTAATCTCTATGGATTATGATCAAATTCAAAAGAAAAAAGAATAGAGTAATAGTTATTTATTTAGTCATTTTTATTTGTCTGATATTAGTCATTTATTTATTCATTTAGTTGTGATTTTACCCGATGACCAAATTAGTCATTTATTTTCCAAATAATACTAGTGTTAGTCACGTGACTAAAATTTTAAGTCACGTAGTCATTTATGTGCTAAATTCTACTAGTGAAGTCAATCTGACGACTGGTCTTCCTTACTAGCGGTAAACCTTCAGGCACATTATTAGACACAATTTCCTAAAACTCATTCAACAAACTTGAAACTTCTATTGGCACCTCTTCACTACCTTCTCTATCCATTCTAGGAATTAAAGAAAAACACATTCTTTCATGTTTCATTCCTTCCATCAACAAAACAAATTCTAGCACTACTGCATACCTTTTCTTCCACCTCCTTCAAGTGTTTTAATTTATGGCGGACTCCATCCTTTGTCAGGGAATAAGTGTTAGCATGGCCATCATGTACAACACGTCTGTCAAACTGCCATGGCCTCTCCAACAACATATGACATGCATCCATGGGGATGATATCACACAATACCTCATCGCAGTAACTGCCAATCTTGAATTTCACTAGGAATTGCTCATTGACCAAAACCTTGTTGTCCTTCTATAACCAGAAAATCCGATAGGAATGTGGATGCCTTTCCCTCTTCAACTTTAACTTCGTGACCATCTCTTTTGATACCAAATTATGAGTGCTTCCACTATCAATAATGACATCACAACATTTATCCTCACATTTTCACCTTGTGCGGAATAGACTCTTCCTCTAATCTGGTTCCTTCTCCTCATTCAACAGGGTTCTCCTAAAAACTAGGGTTTCTCCCCTTTCAATATCATTAGAATGCTTATATTGAGCTTCCTCATTTGCATGTGCAACTCTTACATGACCTTCTGGTCTTATGTTTGTCCTTCCTTGGTGTTGTGGACCTGCTCGATGCCCTTCTTCCCCACATTGGAAATAGATTCCTCTGAAACCACCTCTCCTAGATCCTTGTCCAGGTCTTCCTCTTCCTCTTTGTCTTTGTTCACCATTGTTTTGATCATGAGGAAAGTAGGAATTTTCATTCTTCTAACATCGACTGGTACCCACATCTTCAATTTTCTTTTGATCCTCATTATGATTCCCAAAAGATCTTCCACCACCCCTTCCACCTTGACCTTCTCGCCCTTTTCGCTTGCCGTCAAATCTATTGTTTAGCTTCTCTTCAACCTTTAAATAAAACTAGTATGCTGCCTCAATGGTGGTCGTTCTGACCAAGCTTAGCTCCTCCTGAATACTTGGCCTTAACCCATTAAGGTAACATGTACCTTCTCTTTGTTGGCATCTGCATGGCCTGTTCTCATAATCATTTTGTGAAAATATTTTGTATACTCCTTCACATACTTGCTTCCTTGCTTGAACCCTTGCAACTTCTTCAGCAAATCCAACTCGTAGTCCATTGGAATGAACTGCTTCTTCAGTTTATCAACCATGTGATCCCATCTAGTGATCTTTCCTTTTCCTCTCTTATTTCTTTCCAATTGGACCTCTTTCCACCAGATATTGGTGTGGCCCTTCAATTTTTTTTTTGAGAAATTTACCTGATCTGGATCCTCTATCTCTTCATACTCAAGATATTCCTCCATCTCATTAGTCCAATTGATTAACTCTTCTGGGTTCAGATTTCTGGAATAATTGGGAACTTTGATTCTGGGTCTCTTTCCTATCTTGGAAATAGCCCTTAATAGCCTATCTTGATGTTAATCTTCTTCTTCTTTTGTCTCATCCTCAATGGGATCTTCAACCTCTTCTTCATCCTCACTCTCTTCCCCTCTTTTTGGGTTAACTCTTCTCAACTCTTCCTGCAATGCATCAATCTATTTCTGAAGGGCTCTAAAACCCTCATCTGCCAAAGCATTTCTCCCACCGGCATTTCTGGTGCCACCATGCATACCACGCATCACTCTTGGAGGCATCTTGACCTTGACCCACAACCATAAGTCCTGGTGTGAACTTCCTCACGATCGGTGATCTATCCACATGCTCAAAAACAACCCACTATGATACCACTTGATGAGAGTCAAGACCTAAGATTCAGAAAAGCATACAATAGCAGAAAAATAGAATTATTATTTATTTATGGGAAATATGTTCTCATTATAGAGAAATTACATTCTAGAGGATTGAATCCTCACAGGCTGCAATACATGCAACTTTACTATCACTAAAAATCAAATCCCCTTTTCCCCAATACAATCTTTCTCTTTTTCCCAATACCCCAGAATTTACAAAATGAGTCCTAAATAGCCTTTTTTTGGGCTTGGAGCCAAAAAATACAATTTGAATTTTTAATTTAGGTGGTTAGGCATTGAAACTGTCTTGAAGCTTCCCATAAATTTCTGCCTCATCACGCCTTCAAATTCAAAACTGCTAAAAATAAAAATTGACCCAAAAAAGCATAAATGCAATTCTGAAAGTTGGGAATTCTTATTCGACAAAAAGGGTATCCAAAAATGCAAAAAAATCTATAAAAAGATAGCAAAAAGAAAGCATAAAGGAAACATATTTTTGGGTGATGCAGGATTGCTCTTACACCATTGGATGCTTCTGCATCAAAATGAAAATATAAGAATGCATTAGCCATTTTTAGGTGTCTACAGTATAAAAACTAGAATAGCTAAATTATTACAAATAGAGGAAAAAAGGACCACTATACAAGAATAAATGAGCACATATTGGAGCACAATACAAATAAAATTTAAAGTGGCCTATGATTTAGGATCTCAAAGTAGGTGAATTCATGCTCAAGTGGAATGAAAATAATGAAAATCTAGGATATAATCAAATTGGGGATCTCATTATATGGGATATATCTCAAAGTATCTTCAAAATACTACCTATAATGAAATACATTGGTGGAGACTATGAATAGAAATATGATGAAGATCCTCTAGAGGATATGAGAAGAATCAAAATAGAAATGGCATGTATAACTAAAACAAGCTCTTTGGGCCAATAGAATTACTCCAAAGTAAGAAACAAGGACATCTCATTCCTTTGTATTCTATAAAAAATAGGTTCAACTACCAATCTATATATAAATTCCAACATTAAGCATCATCAACCAATAAGAAAATTTAATGGATGTATGAAAACTAGGATGGACAAATTTCTACAAGTAGAGGAACAAAGGACCACTATATAAGAATAAATTATTGAGCATAGGTTTTCATTGATGTCAAACTGATGTTAGTAGGTTATTGATATTGATAGTGGTTATCAAAGGGTGTCAAGGACATTATATGTGAAGGTTGTCAAAATGAAGAAGATAGTAGGAGTACAAGTATTATCAAGTGTCTCAAGGTTTAAGAAGCATGTTGTGTAAGTTTTCTAATCTATCATATCTTGTATCATGTCAGTATTGGTGTGACTTCCTTTAGATAGTTAATGAATTTATTATACCATGTCAAGTATGCAGTCAACATGAGTTTGGTTGTCTGAAAGGATATATTTTATGCAAAGAGATTAATTAATATGGGTGGAATTTCTTTCAGAAATATAGTGTTACTCTATGGTTTGGAAGGAGAGTGTTCCTACACTAGTTCTATCTGTTTCCTATGTTTCTAATGGTGTGGCTCAATGTGGAATGGTTTTTGAGTAATAGAAGGTTCATCAAGTTATTCAAAGCTTGAGGCATGTGCAACAACAACTACAAGTGTGTAGAACTCAAATAAAGCATGTGGAGTGAGGATAGGACTTGTTTAAGGTTCCCATGGTGGTGCAAGGTGTCAAGTTATTTTGGTGGAAAGTTTGGACTAGTGTATTACATGTTTCATGTAATTTGAATTTAGGTCCACCCTATGCTGTCTAGGTTGGTGCAGATCCATAGCTAACATAGAAGAAAGGAAATACATTATGGGTAGACCTTCAGATAGTACCTAAGAAGGTGTATTCAATCTATTGTAGAGTTTGTGGGGAGTGGTACAACCACGACACTAAAATAATTCCATCACATCTATTCCAGCTAAGAGAAGATTCCACTGTAGTGAGTAATAAAGACCAACATACACTAGCATATATAAAAGGACTGATAGAAAATAAAGTATATGTACCAGATACTAGATACAAAGTACCAACATGGTAGTAGAACCAAGTGAATGCAAACAATACTCAAAACCTGGAACCATAAAATAATAATGGTCCATTATGTGGAGGAAGAGGTTGAGGATGAGGAAGAGGAAGGAGAGTAGATGTTACATGCTTCAATTATGGAAAACTGGGACACTTTTTTATTAAATTTTTGGGGAAAGAAGAAAACAATGTGGATTCTATGGCCAAGAAAATGATAATGCCTTAAATTGTGAAAAGGCACATCAATATTATAAAAGCACATCACCACAAACCCAAAATGATGAACTACAAAACTCCAATACAAAGAAAGGAGATAGACTCCTCTGGCAAGTACCCAAGAACACAAAAGAGGAAACAAGGAGATGTCACAAGGCAAGAAGGTATGAAGGATGCACCACAAAAAAATTAGCATCAAATATGAGTACCACAAAGACCCTAGAAAAAAATGAAAAGGTAAAGTAGTAGAAGTCATTAGAAAAGGTACCATTGAAAGAAGAAAGCTCAGAGGGAGAAGAACATTTCCACCCCCACCAAACAACAACATGATCAGATCTTAGAATAGGCTAGGAAAATCATTGAGAAGGAACAAGGAAAGGAAAAATAGAAAAATGGTTACTTCTTAAAACAAGAAGTAAGAATATTGAAACAACTAGCACAAATGGTAGGACAACATGATTTACTTTACTGAAATAAGAAATCCATTTTGCAAGTTAGGCCAATAGGAAAATATTGGAAAACTAGGTCGATCATGATTAACCTCTGGATTCATAACTAGAAGATCTCCAGGGTAATGGTTGATTTAGAGGCAAAAATAAATCTAATCCCAAAAAGGATATTGGAATACCTAAGAAGATCCACATTAGAACCTACCCCATACAACATTAGTCTGGCAGATGGTTCTGGAATGAAAACCTTAGGTACTTGGAGACAAGTGGAGTTAAACATTAAAGGAGTAAAATAAATTGTAGATTTTAAGGTAGACATGATTAAAGAAGCATTTGATTCGTTTGATGCATTTCTGGGATTAAGATGGTTTGTAGACTCACACAGAGTAATAGATGAAAGGAAGGAAGAAATTTTATTTGCATATGACAAAAGAATAGTACACATCCCCTTAGGAAAGAATCAAGATGAAACCTATATAGAAGAGGTAAATGTGGAGGAATATGATGATGATGGAAAAAGGATGAACACCATAACTAAATTTCCTACAACTAAAGTTTGGGAAGAACCTAACTAAGAAGGGAAATTGGAGATAAATGACACTAATAGAAGCACAGATAGTTAAATTGTACTAAAATAATGGCTACAAAATTAGCCAAAAGCATGTTCTCATAAGATCTTTGGCTCTAGAAGGATATTTATGGTAAGAAAGACACCAATGGAAGAACCGTCCATAGAAACCATACCACATGATATTGGTGCAAATACAAAGAATGGTGAGAAGGAAGAAAAGGAAGTTTCTCATCAAGTCAATCACATTTCACATAGAATTTCAAAGATCAAGTCACCCAAATATTCTAGAGTAGGAGACTTAGGGTGATCCCACAATACTGGTTTACACTTTCTCAAAGATCCTTGCTTTTGTTGAAATCACATATTTTTAGAAAATATAATGATTTAAGCCTTGAAAATTTCCATTTAAAGGATTCCAATTGAAGAGGGTTTAATCAAACCACCTTATATCAAACCCCCTTGGATAGAATCCCACTAGTTTTAAACCATACCTATCTCAGAGTCTCCTTTACTCCCATCAAAATGTTGATAAAAAACCACTTTTGATTTATCTATTGGGGGATCAAATGAATTCATTTAAAATTTATTTTTTGGTGAGTATGTAGTCCTTATTATAATCTTCCCAAAAAGTATAATTTTAAATAAATTTAATTTGATTATTATATTTATTTTTTATTTCTTGTGAATGTAGGTTTTTCATCGAAAAATCAAGCTTTTTGTTCTACACATGTGGAAAAATGGCAGATTATAAAAAAAAAATTGAAATTTTTTAATGCGCTAGATATTGATGTCTTTGATCCAATAAAAAAGAAAAACTTAATTTCGATACATACAAAAAATATTATGTTGTATACGGTCCGCCTATGTTTGAATTGTAATTGGTTTGACTTCAAAACTTGATTAAGAAAAAAATATTCAATAAAACACTATGAAAACAAATGAAAGTGCTAGATATCATAGTTACAAATCTAAATTCAAAAAAAATAGAATTTTATCCTTCATGTAAAAAAAATTATGTTGTATATGGTGAGCATCACTCCTTAAAAATGGTGTTTACTGTGAAAAACTATTTTTCAAAGGAGATGGAAAAAGAAGTGCAATCTAACTCCAAAATTTTTTGAAAAAAATATATTTAGAATCTAGAGATGAAATGTCACAAATCACTAGTTTGCATCATCTACAAATTCCTCATGGTTTAGCTGCTATAGGTGCTCGAAAGTGAATATGTAGTTAGAAAAATTAGTTTAGTGTCCAATTTGGCCAAAAATTGTAAAGTAGTATTGTGCGATCACCCTTTACTAATATTCCTTTCACAAATATAATTTTTTTTCCCAAATGAAACCCATAAACTTGATACCCTTTCACATACTCTTACCTGCATTACCACATGCTAGTATAACACACATAAACACACTATTATGAAATGGGAAACTTTCAAAATGCTAATCAAAGCAAGATTCCCACCAGAAGTAGGAGAAAATGAGGAAATACCCTAATACAAGGGAGATATCCTACCGCAACATCATTTAGACATGTTTATACAGTCTTGGGAAGAGGGATGTGAATATGATGATATACTATACATCCAACTATTTTACTAGACACTTAACCAATGACCGATGGTTAAAACCAAGTACATTAACCAAGAGAGATGCAGAGAAACTAAAACATGGGAGGAAGTAATATAGATTTCCTCCATACCTTTTATTTTTCTAGTGAAAATCCTTAGATACATATAGTATTGCTACAAATAAAGGAGATCATATTTAATACAAAAGAAGATAAAAATAAGTGGTACCACAACCTCCTTCCCCACCACCCAAAGATGAAGGTATATATGAGTACATTACTTGTATGGATTGGGAATCAACCAATATAGAGAAATATTATTATGCGACATAAAATGACGAAGAAATATTTGATCCAAGAATAGATATCAACCAAGGAGAAT
>VDFB02382086.1:0-75958 GCA_007258455.2 Sequoia sempervirens
AACTTAGTGCAGGTCAACGGCGGTCAAATGGTGTATTACAGCAGGTGGCAGTTGCACTTCAGAGATTGGATACTCCGAGGAGATCGTCACCACCTCGTGACGATGACAGAAGTGTTACAGGTTCGCGGAGAGCTCCTAGGTCAGTGTCACGGACAGTGGATAGGCCTACGAGGCCCACCTTCACGAGACAGGAGCCCGTGGAGGATATACCAGGTAAAAGGTATGAGGGTTTGTTCGCCGGCACACTTAGGGCAGCAAACAACGAATGGCAGTTAGAATCACCTGAGACCAGTGAAAGGATCTCTATTGACAGAACACCGCAAAGCATAGAAAGAGAAGTGTTTAGCATGTATCAGGAGTATAGTATTCTACCACAGAAGATTAGAGAAAAACTTCCTTTCGTGAGTTACCTGGATGTGCACCCGAGTCTTTGCCATAAGACGGAGTTCGCAAAACAGAACTATATCACTACAGCTCGTGAGTTGTTTACACCTGGAAAGGATAAAGAATCTACATCTGATGATTATACAATTCTTCATGAGAGTGATTTGGTATCTTCAAACCCCTATGAAGTAGGCAGAAATTTAGGTGATGAGTTTGACAGAAGTGCTGATTTAATTCGAGAACACACTAGCAGAGCTTCGGGTAATGGCTTACCTACATCGTCCTTGCATGAGATGACCCGAGAAATTTCTGCCCTGAAGGCCACTTCTGATTTTTATAACAGCGATGGTGAAACTTTGCGTGAGCATGATACAACAGCTGTTTCAGAGGTGCAAAGTAACCCTATTGAGTCGTCACGTGAAGAGACTCCAGAGTTGGGTACTACAGATGCAGTTGGTATTGAGGACTTATGTTATGATGAGTCTGATTTTCCGGATCAGACCTTTGAAAACCAGCTAGAGGATTCGTATGTTGACACGGAATCCCAGGATCATGCGTTGGATGAGCATGCAGTTACTTGGGAAGTAGAAGCGTGTGAAGATACTGTCAGACCAGCAACTTCTACCGTACCAGTTGAGCCATCCTTCGAGGTACAGAGCAGCAGTACCTTAGATGTTGAGGTGTGCGTGGTTGAGAGCACACACGATGCTGCAGATCATGAGGTGAGCGATGACGGATCAGCGTCATATCATAGTGCATATGGTGAACCGGACATCTTGTATGGGGGTCGTAAGTTTCAGAATCCTCATCATTTGGTTGGGCAACTACATGTGGATGACACTATGATTGCTACCGCCCTTGAGCATTTTGACGTTGCTCGTCAGATGTTGACTACCTATGGTTGGAGTCCGCCTTCGACCGATGAGCACAGTGAGAGTGGTTTTTCCCTTGCAGTGATACATGCACTCCGAGAGGCGATTGGAACAATGAAACAAAACTATCTAAAACTACTAGCAGACAGGGATTTCCTTCTCGAGTGGGATTGCATTTGTTATGATGCATGGAAGGGAAAAGAGGAGCGGATCGATGAGCTCACTCATGAGCATGAGGTGACTATGGATTCATTGCAGAGCACCCAGTTGGCTCTTCGTGAGTCACAGTTACAGATTGAGAGGCTTACCGTGGCGTTGAGTTTGGCACAATCTTCACCACCTTTGGATATCGTTCAGTCTTGCATGGCAGTGGTTGGTGAGGAGTATATACCCATGGTTCATAGCCGAGAGGGAGATGTTGAGGATGTGGTTACATCCAGCACTCGCTACAGCAGCTGATAACGACGGATGCATACCCAGATGAGAGCTGCGCTGAAGCCACGATTGCAATCTCGTCCTCTCGACATTGGGGTCTGCGGATAGATGCAGATGCCTGATAGTTCCTGACGCCGTTGTTGATAATTCCTGAGAGTTGTGTGACAACCCTTGATATTTCCAGCATCTTCACGCTATATATTCCGCCCCATCCAGCTTGGGAGATTGGTAATTTGTGATGATTTGTTTCCTCTCCCTCAAGCAAATCAATCTTCATCTTCGATATGCTCTTGACTTCATGGTCGGGTACCGGTTGGATTTTTGCTCAAGAGTAATAAACTCAATTTATTATTCCAGCGATTCAGAGATGGATGATTCAGATCAGTGTGGAGTGATTGTGCAGTTTGTGAATAATCCATTGTTTGAATTTGATGGTGGTTCGATCTATGATAACCCACTCTTCGAGTTGGACGCTGATCGTACTCTTGATACTAGTTCCAGGTTGGGTGATGATCGTAGTGTTTGGGATTGTTCCAGTGCATCGCAATTCCAAACCAGACTCACAGAGGAGTTCAATGAGGTGTACACGGTGAGGAGTGCTTACGGTTTTTCCTTTGATCCACCTGTACATGATGCGTATTCGATGCACCATACTTGTGCACAGGGTGATTCTCTCGGTACAGTTGAGGAGAGTAATTCATTATTGTGTGCAGAGTTACCATCTTCACAAGATGGGATTAGCGGATGCAGGTGCTTGACTCAGCAGTTTGCGGGGTATTACTTGCAGGGACAGCAGTCCGTTTTACATCATGCCGATATGTATTTGACAGGGCTTGATACTTCTATGTCGTAGATTCATACAGGTACATGGTTACAGGGCGACTATGGTATTAGTCGGCATGATGGTTTGGACAGTTATCACATCCATGAGTATTTAGCAGAAGACAGGGAGAGATTCAGGATAGTGGATGCTTCTAGACGTTTTTATCTCTGCATGACAGATGGATGTGGATTCATATTGTATTGGGATCCCGATGGCGACAGCTTTGACACAGAGTTTTGGGTGGGTCCCATTGAGTTACTTCACTATTCTCAGCATGGTGAAGTTGGAGGCAGTAGAGCGCAGTGGGAGCCTGAGGAGGATCGTCATGACAAATTTTCACTCTGGGTTTGGGATCCAGGCATTGATTGCGCAGTCGAGTTTTAATGATGCTACAGGAGACAGTTCGAGATGTGTGGGACATTTCACAGTTTATTCTTTTGGGCCTTTCTCGATCTGAAGTTTGTTTGGTAGAAGCGGAGATTGCTTGGGCCGAAGCACTCTTTTAGGGAGGGCGGACTGCCATGTCCCATTTTGGCGAAAGCATCAGCGATCGCGGAGATTGGCCTATCATGAGACCTCGAGATTTTATTGAAAGTGGTTAGGAGGGTCGCTTTCGAGCTTGGCTCGGCCGATTGGCGCTTTGATCAATTGGTTGCCTCGGCCTCTTCGTGAGACATTTTGCGTAATTCAGTTACTTTAGCAATTCCCGGCAGCAAAGGTAGGGACCCACTGCTATTTTTAGCAGTTGGGCTTTGGCGGCATCCGGAATCACTTCAGAGTTCGTCAGCATCAGACGGAACAGGAAACGGACAAGTAACGGGAGAAATATTAATATTTAATTATATTGATTAAATATTAATTATTTAATGTTTATACTATAAAGTTATAATTTTTAATTATAACTTAAGTGATTGCCTTGAGGGGTGCGCCAACATTAAAAGGGGACCAGTTGACGATTAATTCAATGTTAAAATATTTGACGGAGACTATTGAAAAATTAAAAGAATTAAAATGTCAAATATTTAATATTTCCCTATCTTTAAGGAAATCGCACTTTTCAGCTTAAGAAGGGTTTTGCATTGGTTTCTGAGCCATTATGACATTTGAGAATCAGAAAATTGATAAAGTCTTTGCCAGAGCACTGAGACCTTAGGGTTTCATCTCGAAATCGTCGGAGAACGAGCCATCTCCTTCGTATGATTAGGAGGATGTGAAATAATATCGGTTATTGCGGTTAGAAATTTCTTCATGCAGGAGGAATTACAGAGCATCACAGTCGATACAAACGTCAGAGATTGTTGTTTTGCAGAGCTTCAGCATATTTAATCATTCAGAATACCTTTCTATTCATAAAGGCGCATATTCTTGAGAATCTGGAGAGTTCTGAGAAAGGCCGTACAAAATCATTTATTGCTGATTGCTGTAGGCCGTACTTCTGTACCAGGCCGTACATCTTCAAGTTACTCAGGCATCGTCTATTTCATCTAGGGTTCAGAGAGCCATTCATTCCGGAGGGTTTACTTGATTTAGGCGCCATTATATTGCTATTCTGGAGAGATCAAAGGAAGCCGTACAACTTATAGTTGCTGCAGACAGCCGTACTGTCCTTCTTCAGGCCGTACTTTGCTGAAAGTGGCGTTTTCTTCTTCCAAGGTCAAAACGCCTACCTTGTGCTTAGTTTGCTATTACCTACAGAGGCGCATATATACCTAGCATTGCTCTGGACCAATAGAAGGAAGAAAAAGGTGGTTTTGTTGCAGCCGTACAGATCTGGATGTGTTTTCAGCTTGCTGCATTTTACCAGTCTTATATAAGGCGTATATCTTCATCAGAGTGGGTCGCTTGCATAGAGGGTAGCTTATCAACTCCAGTTAGGGCATATACTTCTTGGACATCAACAGAGATCTTCAGACGGAGGGAGAACAAGCCTTTCATCTCAGCCGTACCATTTCCATCAGAATATTCATTGCTGTATCAAATCAGGTTTTTTTTTCAATATTTTATTGCCCTTTATCTTGCATGTGTCTGAAACTTCATTGTAATCATTGCAAGAGAAATATATATGAACTGGCTTCAGTATTCATGTTAGGGTTTGATGTTTATGGAGTTAAATACTGTTATTAGAATTTATTCTTCAATTATTGCAAAATCGCCATATTGCATTTAATGTTCAAAACCCTCGAAAACGTTCAAAAACCTAAAACTTCAGAAAAGACTCAGAAAACAGTCAGACTTGAGAATTAGGGGAAACTAGGGTTTCTCTGAGATAAGTGAAGCCAATGAAAAATACCTGCCAAAACTGGATATTGAAAAGGTCTGAATGACTGCATATGATACATATTAATCTTGCCAAGATTAATATCAGCAAAACCTTGGATACATTGAAACCTGCACCATCAACCACAGGAGATGAGTAATCAAAATCCAGTGTGTCTAGAACAGATGAAGACCATTACCAAATTGTCTCCAGAAAGATGGACATCTCTTAATGGTTTCCATTGATCTCATTAACATACATGCCTCATCAACTATGTACGCAAATGTAATGTCCCTTATGCGAAAATCAGATAACAAAATAATATTTTATTATTTTGTGTTTGTGCGCCCAAAAAGGAGGGAAAAACATTGAAATATTTATGCCAAAATATATTTGGAGGTTGGTTTCAAGAAAGGAGGCTTAAAAATAAATTAAAACAATTCAAATTGCCAAAACCTAGGCCCAGTTGGGCTATAAGGAGTTGTGTATTTATACAAGGTGAGTAGAAGTGAAATATTCCGAGCCAATTTTTTTTTGATTTTCACAAATTATCAGATTACAACATTACAACAGTGCACCGGTTAAGGTTAGATGGATAAACCTAAACGTGCAAGAAAGCAACCCTAACCAGAATGGCGCCGATGATGGCGAGCATTGGTCAGAGGATCTGAAAGAAACTGCTTATGCTGTAACTCTAACCAGAATGGCACCGATGATGGTGAGCATTGGTCAGAGGATCTTCTACACTATTACAGAAAGGAACTCAACGTCAAGTATGTGCTACCCAATCCAATACGGAGTGAGGGGCGACCATATGACGGAGTGAATACAGAAGCAAATGCTTGAAATAAAATGCTGAAGCTGAAACTGCTCAACACCCAGAATGTGCTTGCTCACCCAGAATGGGAAGTAGCGACCATAGGGCGGAGTTTACTATTTCAAACTATTACTGAAAGCAAGAGCGAGAATTACAAATAATGACAAAGCAATATTACGAACACTGGTCAGTACTACTGCCAGTTTACAAATATAATGATTGCCTGCAATGTCAAGATATCAGATGCTTCTCAAATGAAATGTTCAACAATGAATCTGCTACAATCTTTAAGTACTTTCACAGTGTCATTACAATCATATAATGCAGATTTCTGTATGCTGTTCTGACAGATCTGTACTTTAAAAATGAATAACCAGCAACTTACAAAACCAAGATAATGTTCACAACTTGCTCCAGAGTCATCCGATTAACACGAAACCTGATGCAAAATGTCCTAATAATGATGGCGACCAAACAGAGACTCTACAACTGATCACAAAGTTCCAGATTTATTTTTCACGGTTCCCAAGACAAAACAAAAGGTACGGCCCAGCTGAAAGGTACGGCCTTCTCTTAAAATTTCAATTCTTAACAATAAAATCTGAAAACCTAGGAATTGGGGCGCCTACCCTAGACAATGAGAAATAGATGATACCCAGAACTCTTTTTTTTGTATTTTTTTGATTTACAATCGAAAACGTGAATCTGCTGTAGTAAAAGATGCTAAAAGCTGAAACAATAAATACCAACTAATGATCTAACAATGCAATGCGGAACACAAACTGGATGAACTAAGATGTACTCACAAAAGACTGAATTTCACCACTTGATGTTGTCTCTCAAACACGAAGTGATGCCCGATGCTAGGAGGCCTTCATTCCTCGAAGCGATTCCAGAGCCAATCCGGCAGCATAACAATGTATTTTCCAAAGATGCCCAAAATGATGCACAAGCCTCCATTTTATAATTTTTCGTTTGACTTCACGAAACCCTAAAATCAGATTTTAGGTCAAACTCTAATCTTCTCATGAGGGCGTACTTTCTCTTCAAGTCTCCCAATTTGATATTTTAATTCAGTATTAAACTTTGGAATATGCGCCCCATTAAAATCATGCTTTTGACTTAAGAAATAATTAAAATCATTTCTTAATGAGGGCGCCACCCATAAAACCCACTTTTTAAAACAACATTAAGTCATTAAGCCTAAGCCACAAGGTCAACGTTAAAATATAACATTTAAACGTGACTTTTAATTTAAATGACTTAGCTCAATTCTCCGAAAGCGCCCTGAAGCCAAAACTGAAGAAGTCAACTGATCATTCTGAAACCGGAAGTCAACCAACCTGAACTCATCTGGAAACTGCCAAAAATAGAATTTACTAAAAATAGTAAATTCCAAAAAGTACTCTGAATGCTGAGACGAACATACCACCGCGAAGCCCTCTGAAAACCCAGAAGGAATCCGCCATTAAACTATCCTCTTCGAGCAATAACCTCCTTAAAATTAGGAAACCCTAATTTTAACTTCCGACTAGCCTCCGGGTTCCCAAGGAAAGGCTAACGGTCACTGAAAATGTCAGGCTTGGAAAGGGGACATTACAGTCCGCCCTCCCCAAGATTGCTTGTCCTCAAGCAATCGCAAACTAGGATGCTGCAATATCTCATCACTTTCCCAAGTTGCATCCTCTATAGGCAGGTTCTTCCACTTTACCAAACATTCTCTGATGGTTCTATTTCTCAAGGAACGCTCTCTGACATCAAGTATCTCCTCAGGAACCAGAACCAACTGTCCTTCTTCATCCAACGGTGGCAACTGGGAAGAAGCAATTACATTGTGTCCAAGTGCCTTCTTGAGGCGAGACACGTGGAAGACGTTATGCACTCTGCTATCAGAAGGTAGCTCTAATTCATAAGCTACTGCCCCAACCTTTCTGATGACCCTAAAAGGCCCATAAAAGCGAGGTTTGAGCTTCTCAGCTCCACTCTTCTTGAGAGTTGATTGTCTATAAGGTTGTAAGCGGAGATAGACCAAATCCCCAACCTCAAAAGAACGCTCTACACGCTTCTGATCAGCATACAACTTCTGCTGATTTTGTGCAATCTGCAAATTATCCTTCAAGGATCTCATTATGTCCTGACTATGCTGCAACAAATCCTTGGCTAATGGTGCTTTGCTGTCACCAAACACCAAATCTGCAAAGCTGGGTGCTTCATACCCATAAAGTGCCAAGAAAGGAGACATTTTGATTGACATATGGAAGGTAGAGTTGTAGCAGTACTCGCCTATATGCAGCCACTTAACCCAAGCTTTCTGCTGTTCGGACACATAATTTCTCAAGTAGCCTTCCAACCACTTGTTCACCACTTCTGTTTGCCCATCAGTTTGAGGGTGATAACTCGTGCTTGGAGTGAGCACAGTACCACTCATTCTGAAAACTTCCTGCCAAAAGGTACTTAGGAACTTACTGTCCCTATCACTTACAATATTCTTTGGCAAACCATGAAGTCTAAACACTTCTCGAAAAAACAAATCTGCAACTTGGGCTGCAGTAAAAGTGCTGGTAATGGCAAAGAAATGAGCAAACTTGGTTAATCTATCAACTACCACGTAAATGCAATCCTTCCCTTGGGCCTTGGGCAACCCAGTGATGAAATCCATTGAAATGCTTTCCCATTTTTGATTGGGAATTGGAAGTGGTTGCAGCAAACCGGCTGGCAATGTATGCTCATTTTTATTTGCTTGACAAACAGGACATTCCTGAATGTAGCGTTGAACCTCCCTCTTCAAACCTTTCCAAGAAAACCTTTCTCGGATCTGCCTATAGGTCTTGAAAAAACCTTGGTGACCAGCAACTGGAATATCATGAAAATTCAAAAGAATCTTCTTCTTAAGCTTAGACTCAGCCACCAGAAAGATTCTTCCCTTATACTGAATCAATCCCTCAACCACCTGGTATTTTTCATCATGGAAAGTACCTTCCAGGATGCTGGTTGCAAACTGATTTTTTGCATAATCAGCAAGCAACATGTCTCTCCAATCTGCAGTAAGCTCACACAATGAGCTAAGATGAGGTCTCCTTGACAGTGCATCAGCCACAATATTATTTTTTCCTTTGACATACTCAATGTCAAAGTCGTAAGCTTGCAGCTTACTCACCCATTTCTGTTGCCTCTCATTCAGATCCTTTTGGTGCATAAAATGCTTGAGGCTGTTGTGGTCAGTCTTAACCACGAATTTGTTCCCCACCAAGTACTGTCGGAACTTGGCTAATGCATGCATTATGGCAAGCATTTCTTTGTCATAAATTGAATATGACCTTTCCACACCCCTTAATTTTCGGCTTTCAAACACAATAGGGTGTTTGTCTTGCATCAGGACAGCACCAACTCCTTCACCCGATGCATCACATTGCAGCTCGAATGGCTTGGAGAAATCAGGGATAGCCAAAACTGGACACGAGCTCATGATCTTTTTAAACTTATCAAAAACCACTTGAGCCCTTTCTGACCAAACAAAGGCTCCCTTTTTGGTGAGATCAGTAAGGGGAGCAGCATTCTGTGAATACCCCTTAACGAACCTCCGATAGAAACCACAAAGACCCAGGAAACCCTTCAACTGAGTCAAATTTTCAGGTGGTGGCCAATCAACCACTGCTTTGATCTTCTCCGGATCCACCTTCACTCCCTCAGCACTGATTATGTGGCCAAGGTACAATAACTCCACCATTCCAAATTCACATTTGGAAGCTTTTGCGAACAAACTCTCAGATTCCATGATACTAAGCACTTCCTCCAAGTGCTTGAGGTGATCTTCCCAAGTCTTGCTGTAGATCAGAATATCATCAAAAAATATCAGCACAAACCTCCGTAACTGTTTCTGAAAGACACGGTTCATGCAAGACTGAAAGGTAGCCGGAGCGTTAGTCAACCCAAATGGCATGACTAAGAATTCAAAATGGCCATAGTGACATCTGAAGGCTGTTTTTTCCACATCTGATCCCCTCATTCGTATCTGATGGTAACCCGATCTCAAATCTATCTTCGAAAAGAACTTAGCCCCATGTAGCTCATCAATGAGCTCATCTATTCTGGGAATGGGGTATCTGTTCTTGATGGTGCTTTGGTTCAAAGCACGATAGTCCACGCACATGCGCATGGTACCATCCTTCTTTTTCACAAGAACCACTGCAGAAGCAAATGGGCTCTTGCTTGGGCGTATGAAACCCATCTCCAAAAGTTCCCGAATATTCTTCTCAATCTCATCCTTTTGTCTCTTCGGATACCGATATGGAGTTGTGATTACCGGTTTGGCTCCTTCTTTGAGCTCTATGATGTGTTCTGAACCCCGTTCAGGAGGTGGTCCAGGAGGCAAATCTGCGAAGACTTTGCTCTTCCTCGTGAGTAGTGACTGGATATCAGGAGGTTGGTCATGCTTAGTCTCAACAGGACTAGCAGGAAGTATCATGCATTCGGCAACCCACTCAGCTTGATCGTGACGGATCAGCCTTGCCATTCTTTTGAATGACACTACTCGAGGACCCCCATTGGACATGCCTCTCAAAATTACCTTCTTCCCATCTGATTGGAACTTCAACTCCATCGTCTGCAGATTCAAAGAGATCTCTCCAAGAGATCGCAGCCATTGAATGCCTAGAACGGCATCAGTATCCCCAATATGAACTACATAGAAGTCATCCTTGACTTCGTAGTTGCCCAACTGCATGGTCATGTTAGATATTTTCTTGGTGCAAGTAATATGAAATCCATCGGCAACCATGACCTTGAATCCTTCGAATTCCTCTGTTTGCAGCCCCTTCTTGGCTACCACAACTTCATCAATGAAGTTATGAGTTGCTCCAGTATCGATCAAAGCAACGATTCGCTGCCCTTTGACCATCCCACGAACCTTAAAAGATTCATTTCTTTGAAAACTGGAGAGTTGAGCTAAAACTCCACCACTTCCCTTCTCATCTCCGGATTCTTCTGGAGCTCTATCTACTTCATTTCCTTCAAAATCAGATTGCTGGTCGGAAAAATCAGAACTACTTTCCCCAGCAGAATAGTACTCAATCTGATTGAACTTGACCCCTTTAGGGCAAACATGGTCTTGAGACCATTTTTCCTGACACCGAAAACACAACCCCTTTCTTCTGAGTTCATTCAGGGTTTCTTGGTCCAACCTGGTAACATGGGGATTGCGATTCTTGAACTCCTTGTTCTGAGGTCTCAAATTATTTTTATACTGAGGCCTTTTCCCTTTATCCCTTTTCTGAAAAGGGGAATTTGACTGAAATTTCGCCTTAGGAGCAGCCCACTCCATGTTTCTTGCTTTTTTCATGGCCTCTTGCAGTGTAGGAGGATCAAAGGCTTTAATCCAGCCTTTGAGGGGTTCTGTCAACCCTTCGCTAAAAAGAATCACCAATCTCCTTTCTGTGATTCCAGTCACCATGACTGAGAGTCTCTGAAACTCCGCGATGTAAGCTTCAACTGTGCCATACTGTCTCAACTGAGCAAGCTCTCTGAAATGGATCTCAGGATCTTTTTTCTCAAATCTTTCGATGAGCCTAGTGGTGAACTCATCATATGTTGTGATAGACCGATGGCCTAGAGTGACGAGGCCATGGTACCACCACTCGTGCGCCACCCCATCAAGGTGTAGCGTAGCGAACTTGATCGCTTCTTCTTCCGCCATTGGTCTAAGAGCTAGATAATTATCCAGCTTTTGAATCCAAGCTCGGGCTGAACTTGTGTCACTTCCATCAAAGTGTGGAAGCGTAACTTTGTTGACAGCTTGGTACAAATCCCCTTGATTTGATGGTCTCCGTTGATCAAAGTTTCTCCCTTGGCCTTTGTTTTTCCTCTTATGATCCATAAAATCATTGAAGGACATGTCCATCCTAATGTCGGCGGGTAAAGAGTCATACTCTGTACGGCCTTGCTTCAACTGCTCCACAAATGAAGCATTCTCTTCAGGATCTGGCTGAGTGACTACAGGAGCCACAAAAGTGGGTTTGAAAGGTCGGGACGTGATGTAAGTGTTGTTGGACACCGTCCGGGCTGCATGCTCATCATGCTGATTGGAAGCACTATGCTCCCCTCTATGGCTTGAGTTGTTTTGCGGAGTGGTATTGTTGCCCACTCTTCCCAACATGAGCGAAACCATATCCATTAAAGCATCCATCTTCTTCTCAAATCTCTGTCCTGGACTGATGGATCTCTCTCTGCCCTTACCACTGTCATCTCTACTGTTGGTAACCCTCTCGTTACCACCTACTGATCTTTCACCTTCTGCCATAGCTGATTCCTGAGAAGACTCCCAATGAGCCCTCAAGACTTCTGAAGCTGTCTGACCCTCTGGAGGCTGATGAAGCTGGTACTGTTTTCCAACTTTCTTGTCTTCCCTTGCAAAGTACCTCTTTTCTCTGTCACTCATAGACAGACTGATCACAGGCTGGCAGGATCTTGGCTCTGATACCACTGAAATATTCCGAGCCAATTTTTTTTTGATTTTCACAAATTATCAGATTACAACATTACAACAGTGCACCGGTTAAGGTTAGATGGATAAACCTAAACGTGCAAGAAAGCAACCCTAACCAGAATGGCGCCGATGATGGCGAGCATTGGTCAGAGGATCTGAAAGAAACTGCTTATGCTGTAACTCTAACCAGAATGGCACCGATGATGGTGAGCATTGGTCAGAGGATCTTCTACACTATTACAGAAAGGAACTCAACGTCAAGTATGTGCTACCCAATCCAATACGGAGTGAGGGGCGACCATATGACGGAGTGAATACAGAAGCAAATGCTTGAAATAAAATGCTGAAGCTGAAACTGCTCAACACCCAGAATGTGCTTGCTCACCCAGAATGGGAAGTAGCGACCATAGGGCGGAGTTTACTATTTCAAACTATTACTGAAAGCAAGAGCGAGAATTACAAATAATGACAAAGCAATATTACGAACACTGGTCAGTACTACTGCCAGTTTACAAATATAATGATTGCCTGCAATGTCAAGGTATCAGATGCTTCTCAAATGAAATGTTCAACAATGAATCTGCTACAATTTTTAAGTACTTTCACAGTGTCATTACAATCATATAATGCAGATTTCTGTATGCTGTTCTGACAGATCTGTACTTTAAAAATGAATAACCAGCAACTTACAAGACCAAGATAATGTTCACAACTTGCTCCAGAGTCATCCGATTAACACGAAACCTGATGCAAAATGTCCTAATAGTGATGGCGACCAAACAGAGACTCTACAACTGATCACAAAGTTCCAGATTTATTTTTCACGGTTCCCAAGACAAAACAAAAGGTACGGCCCAGCTGAAAGGTACGGCCTTCTCTTAAAATTTCAATTCTTAACAATAAAATCTGAAAACCTAGGAATTGGGGCGCCTACCCTAGACAATGAGAAATAGATGATACCCAGAACTCTTTTTTTTGTATTTTTTGATTTACAATCGAAAACGTGAATCTGCTGTAGTAAAAGATGCTAAAAGCTGAAACAATAAATACCAACTAATGATCTAACAATGCAATGCGGAACACAAACTGGATGAACTAAGATGTACTCACAAAAGACTGAATTTCACCACTTGATGTTGTCTCTCAAACACGAAGTGATGCCCGATGCTAGGAGGCCTTCATTCCTCGAAGCGATTCCAGAGCCAATCCGGCAGCATAACAATGTATTTTCCAAAGATGCCCAAAATGATGCACAAGCCTCCATTTTATAATTTTTCGTTTGACTTCACGAAACCCTAAAATCAGATTTTAGGTCAAACTCTAATCTTCTCATGAGGGCGTACTTTCTCTTCAAGTCTCCCAATTTGATATTTTAATTCAGTATTAAACTTTGGAATATGCGCCCCATTAAAATCATGCTTTTGACTTAAGAAATAATTAAAATCATTTCTTAATGAGGGCGCCACCCATAAAACCCACTTTTTAAAACAACATTAAGTCATTAAGCCTAAGCCACAAGGTCAACGTTAAAATATAACATTTAAACGTGACTTTTAATTTAAATGACTTAGCTCAATTCTCCGAAAGCGCCCTGAAGCCAAAACTGAAGAAGTCAACTGATCATTCTGAAACCGGAAGTCAACCAACCTGAACTCATCTGGAAACTGCCAAAAATAGAATTTACTAAAAATAGTAAATTCCAAAAAGTACTCTGAATGCTGAGACGAACATACCACCGCGAAGCCCTCTGAAAACCCAGAAGGAATCCGCCATTAAACTATCCTCTTCGAGCAATAACCTCCTTAAAATTAGGAAACCCTAATTTTAACTTCCGACTAGCCTCCGGGTTCCCAAGGAAAGGCTAACGGTCACTGAAAATGTCAGGCTTGGAAAGGGGACATTACATTTTCTGATGTCTGGTTGCCTCACAGCTTACTCGATTGTCCTTGATGGTGAAGTATTTGCCCTCAAGACAAGAGCGGCTATCTTCTTTGGTGCCTAGCGACCCCTTAAGGAGCCAAGATGTTTTTTTTATCAGGCCTTTATAAGCAAATCAAACCTGCCTGGAGTTGTCTCAGCTACACACTTGTTGCACACCCAGCTTCTAAAACAATTCATCTATCTATAAGCAAAATCACCTCCTTATGATGCCGCGCCAAATCAGACCAAGAACAATGAAATTTCTGGATAAAATATCAATATTCAACTGCCTTGAATTACTGAAAATGAAATCTCCAATCTGTAAATTCGTCCAACCTCCAACTGAGATTGTTTCAATAAACTCCTGCAAATATTCTTTAAATCGAATTCTTCAATCTGCAAATATAAATTACCAAAGACTCTACCAATAATTGAAACTAATCACAAAAATTTCTTCAATAAGCTGATATGAAAATTCTAACTCCAAATTTGGCCAAAGGCCACAGAATTTGCAATGAAGCACAAATGGAAGACTGAAGTATCTTCCTCCCAGCAGCAATAATTCAAGTGATATTTCACACCCTCAAAATTGCTCACCAATTGAGAGTTTTCGTTCTCAATGGCCAAAGACAACTGCAGAAACCTTAGGCTCCACAACTGAAAAACATCAAACATCAACAACAAATCTGGATGATTGGCAATGAGCTCCTCATATCTATTTATTCTTTTCCTCAAGAGGTCGGCCTCCTTCTAGAACTTTCCCAAGTCAGCTTCTAGAAGGAATATTATAATATTATTTTATTTTATTATTGCACTTTATAATAATACAAAATATTAATCAACTCCTAAAGTGCAATATAACATTATAAAATAAAGGTTTCCATAAATAGAAATATCCATAAAGATACTAGGAAAACCTTCATGAAATCACGAAATGAGCCAACCAATCAACTGGGTATCTGCCAAACGACCCTCTCATCAAGCCCCATTAGCCAACGAGGATCAAGAATAGCTAATTCCTCTAAACTCCAATGCTCATGAAAAAGGGGACATTACAATTGCCTCCCTTCCATATTGGAGTATGATAGCTTGAATCCAAAATTATGAATTTTCAAAAAGTACAGAAGTCTTTCTTTCCATTTATAAATAGCAATTAAATAGTAGCAGCTAGTCAAATAAATGGAACGACCAATAATATAATTCAAAACATATTAGCATTGGATAGTACTGCTCAGCCAGGCTATAAGAAAGTAGATGATTTATCAATAAACACCATTAAATATAAATTTTGGAATCACTCTAAAATGATATTTATAAATAAAATCTTCAAACTCATTGAAAATCCCAGAAATCAAATTGAAATGAGAAAACCACAAACCAACAAAAATCTGGAAATTCTTTAACTTCGACACAACTTTTGAAAATTTCAGTATGCTGTTGAAATAATTTTTCCACATATATGCAATCCCTAGATAGAATCATTTCTAATGGATATGAGTGTTTTCGTCTCCAAATCCAATCGAAAATCCAAGAGGCTTTTCCTCTTCCGATTTCAATAGCAAGAGGGTATTTTTACTGCAGCCAAAAGATGAACACTAGGTGCTTGATTTCCGAGAAAGAGGTTTTGGCAACAATACAATTGATGCCTCGCTTTTGTGCCCAACCCTCCTTTTATAGACTTACTGAGGAAAAATAATTGAATATTAGTTTTTTTTTTTTTTTTCCTTCCAAAACCTATTTGAGAAGTGTCTAGAGAGGCTTTTTAATAAAATATCACTTTTGACTCCCTTTGCCTTGTGATACTTTAATAGGTCCATTTTATAACATTACGTTGGACCTTTCTTTTTAAAATAATAATAAGTTGCCATTTTAAAACAAAATAAAGTCATTTGGGGACAACTTAAAATATTATTTTAATTATTTCCTTACCTTAATTGGAAAAGGGGACATGACAATATCAAGGTTGCAAAGATGTTAATTATAACAGCAATAAATTTCATATTAATTTAAATGAAAGTTATTCATGGTAGATACAACACAATATTAGTTGGAAAGTAGAGCCTGTTCAACTAGCTAGTAATATTAATATTACTTGCAAACTTCACACAAATAAAAACCACAAATTCCACATACACACAAAATTTAGAGATTTGGAAATCTTTGCACAACTGAAACACATTGAAAACTTGCAATTGCTCAACTCAATGGTAATCTTTGATTGGAATTACTCAAATGAATAGGAGAGGGTTTTTGTTTTCAAATCCATTTTTTGCAAAAGGGTTTTCGTCTTTGGGTAGAATAGATGAACAAAGTTCAATCTCAAGAGAAATGAATTTGGAATATGAAATTGGTAACCCTTTTTGTTTCTCAACTCCTTATGCAGGATTTTCAAGGAAAAATAGTTATTATTTTCTTTTTGCTCTTTTTCCCTCCAAACTTTTGTTTTGAATTTGGACCCATTCCTAGTGTCACTTTTGGTCCCTCTTTTAGAACAGTCTTTTTCAATAATAAAACACAAGTTGCCTTTTTCAATTTAACTTAAAGTTACTTTTTGGAAAACTTAATTAAATTATTAAATTATTTCCGTTGCACCACCCCATTAGCCTATGGGAAATAAAATAATAGGCTAAGGGTCTTCATTGGACTTATGTTTGAGAAGGGGACATGACACAATTGATATGGACAAATGATTCCCTCTATGACTTCCTTAGTCCCATTCATATGAATCATTCTTATTAGGTCTGCAGCTATAGGCATGATGAAAGCAAAGTCCAGTAAGCGAATCCTTTGAACCTTTCAATTTCTTCCTTAAAATTTTCATTCTCTTGAACAGCTATTTATGGTGACTTTTGTTGATTTGTTGTGCCAATTAATTCATTGGTTAACTTCACATATGCCTTAGGAAAATCTGATGCCTTGACTGTTTTTCCTCAGTAGAGGCCTGCATGTTTTGTTTATCCATTATCAATTGATTTATATACTGGCTTATTATGCATTGTCACTGCTGCATTGTTCTTTTTCTGCAGTGAGACCTTTTGTTGTCGTCTTCCTCTTCCCAATTCCACAACAGAATGTCCATATACTTATGATAGTGCTTTGCTTCTTCCATATACACTATATGCAGTTTATTGTTGATGAGCGCACAGTTATACTGAGACGGGTGGAAGGGGGTGGGGCGTGAAGGGTGAACCAGTATAACACAACTTTTACCAATTTTTAAACTTTATCAATCACAATAGCAACTATGCAAGAATATAACAATAAAAACAAGTTGACACAAAGATTTTATGTGGAAACCCTTATGGGAGAAAACCACGGTACAAATAATGTACTTTATATTTATATAAGTTTACAATGATTGTAGGCACCAACCTTTTAAATTGTTTTGTAGGCACCAACCCACAAGGAGCACCAACTCCCTAACTTGGTTTAGTAGGCACCAACCTACAAGGAGCACCAACTCCCTCTTCCAACACACCAACCTTGACTAATTAGAGGCACCGACCTCTTATGATTGACTGAAAACTGTATGACTTCTCCTCCACTAATCTGCTTCTTATCTTCAACTTATCTTTCCTTTGTGATGTATGTTGTCTCCTTAAAGCTCACACAAGATAATTCTGCTCTTCTATCTCACATCATCATTCTCTCACTACACAAAAAATCTTCAATATACATCAAATTTGTTCTTCATACTTTTGCTCTCCCTCTTCCTTATGCTCAGAAATTATTCATTGATTGCACTTATTAAAACTCCCTCCTTATCTCTCCTTAAATATCTTTATGTCCCTATGAAGAGAGACACCCTTTGAAAGAGTGACATCCTTTTAGAAAGGACATAACTTTTAGTTTAAGAATCAATCGCTGCTTTTCAATAAACAAACACAGCCTTAGATTAGTCATTACTTTTTAATATATAGTAATAACCTTTTATTAATAATTGTTGCCTCCACCAATATGTAATCGCTTTCTTATGTAATCGCAGCTTTTGATTTTAACAATATTAATTTATAGCTGCTCTTTATAGTTTCATATGAATCACTGTCCATGTTTATGCTGACTTTTCGTCTTATCAATGACTCATTTATATTAATCGCTGCCTCTTTAAACTTGAGCATTGCCATCTTATACTTCTTTTTATGAGATGTGAATAGGACAAAATATTTAAGCTTTTTGAATAAGACAGATTTTGTCTTATATGATTTGTCTTTTAAGCCTTTGTCTTGACCGCTGTCTTCAGTAAGGATTACTATTTATTTATTAATTCTTATTTAAATTTTTAACAAGGTAATTGCTATCTTTTTTTATTGCTACATCTTTTGTCTTGTGTGCTTTTTTTTGTCTTCTATAGTTTTTTTTTTTGATCGGTAATCGCTTTTGACTAGAGCTTTGAACCAGTGAGGCCACATTCAGGGGACCTCATCCCTGATAGTCTTCTCCTCTTCCCTCTTTGCTCCTCCTCACTATTTCCCTTGCTCCTCTCCATCTCACCTTCTCTCTTCCTCCTTCCTTCAACCCTGACATTCATCTCTCCTCTTCCTCTCCTCTCCTTCGGCTCCTCCATCTCCTCTCTTCCATCTCTCCTCTAGCTCCTTTGTTTTTCTCTTCCTCCTCCATCTTCTTTTTCCTTCTCTCCTCCACCATTTTCTCTTCTCCTCTCCTCCTCTCCTCCTTGCTCCTTACCTCTTCCTCCTACTCTCCTTTTTCCCTCCTTCTCGTTCTTCTTCCTCCTCCACTCCTCCCGCTCACCCCTGCATCTCGTCCTCCTTCTGCATATCGATGCATCGCCTTGCCTCCTTTGCCACTGTGCTTCTCCCTACCTTCGCCATCTACAGTCGCCTATCGTTGCCATCGGCCCATCGTCATCTACAGCCTTCCATCCGCCAATCTCCACCTGTAGACTTCCGGGTGTCTACACACCAACACCGATCGTTGATCTACCATTCTCCATCGCACCTTCCTGCTGTCTTGACCCTGCAGTCAAATCTGCAATGTCCACCGTCCACAGTCTTCCGTCTTCCGTCCTCTATCCTCCATTAAGCATTCCTCCCACCATCAACTTGCGGGATTCAAACTCCTGTGGTAGTGATGCAATTGCCTTGCAACTACCGTTGCACTGCGGGGTCATCCCTTGTCTTATATAATTTTTGTTTTATCTGACTTTCTTTAAATAGAATCGTATCACCTCCTATATTTTAAATAAGACAATTTTTGTCTTATTAACAAATCAGTCACTCTTGTCTTATTTGCTTTAGTCTTAAAACTGTATTCGCTGGTCATCTTATCATCTGCTGTAAGATAACAATCTGTTATTAACAATTGCATTAAATTGTAATGGGATTCTGGATGTTCTCTTTTTTTATTGATCACTTGTTCTTGCTGCTATTGTTCCTTCTTTTATCATTGTTTCTGGCTTCACTCCCTCAGTACTTTGAAACTGATTGGTTGCTTAAGTCACTCAAATTATGGAATACAAAATTACTTCAACATATCATGACACCAATGATAATGATAGCAAACTTCGTCTTTGTACCTTTGACATCAATGGCAATATTTCCAACAATTTCCCCCTTTGTCATTGATGGAAACACAAACATAATTCTCTCCTTTTGTATTGCACCCCCTTACTATATCTCTCCCCCTTTGACATCAATGGCAAAGGGATGTTCACTAAACTTTTATCCACAAATAGATCATGAGATACATCTATTCATATGCTCACATCAAATGTAATAAGCATATATTTCTCCCCCTTTCAGAGATTCTCTAATGCTCCCCTTTGCTTCAATATTCCTCTTTTTTAATTGTCCACCTTTTTTGTTTGTTTGAGTGACATGCTTCATCTATGGCTGCCCAAGATAATTTGTATCATTTGCTTGAATTTGATAGGTAATGAGCTTGTTTAGCAATTTCATCATTCTTTATTTTCAGCTCTTCCTTCTCTACCATGGCTGCTAGATGAAGATCATCTTTTTTGATTTCTTTAAGACCTTCTATAGACTATAAATGACCTTTCTCTTTCCAAGGGCTGCTCATCAATACTCTTCGAGCAATAGATTCCTTTGGATCATTTTCATCCTCATGTTAGGCTTTCGGAGAACTCTCTTTACAAACATCTTTACCACTTTCTTCTTCATATCTTCTCATGCTATGATGAATGGTTAAAGCTTTGTGATCCCCATTCCTACTCTTCCAAATCCTTGATACGAATCTATTGCACAAGATTTTTCTTGTTTAGTTTTTTTTGATATTTCATCTTTTCAATTATCTTCTCCATGGGGTTGAAAGATAATACCATACTTAGCTCCCCTTGAAATTGTGGTTCTTACAAACTTAGTGATACCACTTGTGCATGAAGCGTAGTTTGCATTTGCATAGGTTTATCCTTCTCATCATCTTGTTCTTTTTCCTTCTCCAAACTTTTATAGACTTTCCTTTTTGTTTGGTCATGATATCCTTCATCTTTTGCTGCCTAGGTGGTTTCACAAAGCCATTTCTACAATATTGTGCAATATGTCCATAGTTATTGCATTTGTAGCATACAACACTATAGTTCACATATGAATTGTAGTTTCTACCTGTCCACCCATAAGAACTTCTATTTTTGTTCCATCCATTATTATATCTCACTTGTGTTCTACACTCTCTTGCCTTATGTCCAAAATGATTGCATGAGTAGCAATAGCCATAAAAGGTACTCTTGAACTTTTATGTATGCACTTGCCTCGAAGGAAAGGACTTCTTGAAATTGTCCTTGTTAACTTTAGGAGGAGTTTTTGCCTTCTTGCTACCTTCATTTCTGATAGGGCTTTTGAAAGTATCTTCAAGGCTTTTTGTCTTTCCCTCATTTATCTTCTTAGGAATCTCTTTGGAATCTTCCTTGAATGTTTGATTTTCTTTATAGCCAAGTCTTGTTTTATTTGACAACGACCTTTGCTTGTATAATATATCATCCAAAATCTTGGTACTCTTATCAAACTTGAGGTTCTTGTTTAACTTGGAGGATGTCTTTTCTAGTTCCTTCCACAAAGAAACTATTTCGGATTTTAACATTTCACAATCTTCTTCCTTTTTCTCTAATTGGATTCACTTCCTCTTTCAACTTGTATCCTTCTCTCATCTGAAATTTTAGCTCTACAATTATCTTCTTAGTTTCTTCAAGACATCATTCTAACACTACATTAGATTCATTGTTCTCTTGAACTTGTAGCTTTAGTTTTTGGTTCTCCTTTCTAAGCCTCTTGATCTCACTGTAGGCATAATGGACTTCCTCCTCAAGATCCACTACACTATGAACTTAATCATTTTCTTCTTCTAAGTTTATATAAACATTCTCATCATATTCTGTTAACTCCTTTTCTTCTAAGTTCATCTCCTCTTTTCTTCCATTCACAAGGTGGTTTTCTCTTTCGACGATATCATCTTTTGTTTCTGTTGTCATTTGTGTTTCATTTGTCACCCATTATTTTTGCTTGCTTTTTTACTTGCATTTGATTTTGTTGGCACTTTGTCGTCAATATCTTGCTTGGTATTTCCTTTTCCCTTATTTCCTTTTCTTCTTTCCATGCGTGCTTTTTAGATCTACCTTCTTGTTTGTTAGACTAATTCCAAGGAACCCACTCTGATACCAATTGATGAGCACACAGTTATATTGAGGAGGGGAGAAGGGAAGGGGGCGGGGAGGAGGGAGAGGAGGTGAATCAGTATAACACAACTTTTACAATTCAAAACTTTATCAATCACAATAGCAACTATGCAAGAATATAACAATAAAAACAAGTTGACACCAAGATTTTATGTGGAAACCCTTATGGGAGAAAACCACGGTACAAATAATGTACTTTATATTCATATAAGTTTACAATGATTGTAGGCACCAACCTCATAAACTGTTTTGTAGGCACCAACCCACAAGGAGCACCAACTCCCTAACTTGGTTTAGTAGGCACCAACCTACAAGGAGCACCAACTTCCTCTTCCAACACACCAACCTTGACTAATTTAGAGGCACCAACCTCTTATGATTGACTGAAAACTGTATGACTTCTCCTCCACTAATCTGCTTCTTATCTTCAACTTATCTTTCCTTTGTGATGTATGTTGTCTCCTTAAAGCTCACACAAGATAATTCTGCTCTTCTATCTCACATCATCATTCTCTCACTACACAAAAAATCTTCAATATACATCAAATTTGTTCTTCATACTTCTGCTCTCCCTCTTCCTTATTCTCAGAAATTATTCATTGGTTGCACTTATTAAAACTCCCTCCTTATCTCTCCTTAAATATTTTTATGTCCCTATGAAGAGAGACATCCTTTGAAAGAGTGACATCCTTTTAGAAAGGACATAACTTTTAGTGTAAGAATCAATCACTGCTTTACAAAAAACAAACACAGCCTTATATTAGTCATTACTTTTTAATATATAGTCATAACCTTTTATTAATAATTGTTGCCTCCACCAATATGTCATCGCTGTCTTATGTAATCGCAGCTTTTGATTTTAACAATATTAATTTATAGCTGCTCTTTATAATTTCATATGAATCGCTGTCCATGTTTATGCTGACTATTCGTCTTATCAATGACTCCTCATTTATATTAATCGCTGCCACTTTAAACTTGAGCACTGCCATCTTATATTTCTTCTTATGAGATGTGAATAGGACAAAATATTTAAGCTTTTTGAATAAGACAAATTTTATCTTATATGATTTGTCTTTTAAGCCTTTGTCTTGACCGCTGTCTTCAGTAAGGATTACTATTTATTTATTAATTCTTATTTAAATTTTTAACAAGGTAATTGCTGTCTCTTTTTATTGCTACATCTTTTGTCTTGTGTGCTTTTTTTTTTGTCTTATATAATTTTTGTTTTATCTGACTTTCTTTAAATAGAATTGTATCACCTCCTATATTTTAAATAAGACTTTTTTTGTCTTATTGACAAATCAGTCACTCTTGTCTTATCTGCTTTAGTCTTAAAACTGTATTCGTTGCTCATCTTATCATTTAGTCTTAAAACTGCTGTAAGATAACAATCTGCATTAAATTGTAATGGGATTTTGGATGTTCTCTTTTTTTATCGATCACTTGTTCTTGCTGCTATTGTTCCTTCTTTTATCATTGTTGCTGGCTTCACTCCCTCAATACTTTGAAATTGATTGGTTGCTTAAGTTACTCAAATTATGGAATACAAAATTCCTTCAACATATCATGACATCAATGATAATGATAGCAAACTTTGTCTTTGTACCTTTGACATCAATGACAATATTTCCAACAATTGTATGTATGATATCTTGGTTACCACACTGTGGTTGGGTTATTGTTGGCACCTCCTGAAGGGTTTTCACACAGAAATTGGCAGTGTCATTTGTTACAGTTTCGTAGTGAATTCACTAAAATGTTCCTGTGACCCATGGTGAACACTTCATTCTAGCTTTATTACGGGAATTTCCAAAATAACCAGTAACTGAAGTCTTATTATTGAATTTATCTCAGACATTGTTGTATGGATACATTTTTTTCACCTACATGTACTTTCTGCTTCCATATCTATTTGTACCTTAAAGTTAAGGCTGCATACTTCAAAATTATTCCTTTCATAATCTACATCACTAGCATCAATCGACTCCTTTTTGTTGGGACAGGCCTTCTATCTATGTGTCATCGTCCATATTTCTTTGTTGTCAAAAATATTCTCCTTTCCTTTGCATCCAGAGTCTGTTTGTTCATGAGCAGGCTTAGGTTTCTTACACATACTATGACCAGGATGGTTTATGTTTTACAGGGTGAAGTGGCTGGTGCTAATCAGATTTTGGCAGCACCTGTTGGTCGAAGCAGTGGCTTCTTGTTAACTTTGGCCTATGTTTCTCTTTGTTTCTAGGATGATGGGGTTATATGGGACATGAATTTTCCTATATTTTGGTCACATCAAAGGATGACAAATCATACATATATTTACTTAAAAATACAAGAAAATTCTAAATATATATAGCCAAAGTGAATTTGGCTATTAAATCAGAAATAAATATAGCCAAAGTGAATTTGGCTATTAAATCAGAAACTTTTTCCTTCTTGCATCTTAATCCACACCACATTGCTTTACAATTTGGTAAGGATCCGCATTACAATTTTCACTCAAGAATCTTACCCATAGCATTTTTCAAGCCTTTCTAAACCACATTTTCTCCAGTATCGGTTAAATCAAACAACCATTGAAATAAATGAGCTGTAACCTTAATAATATCTAGGAATCATCATTAAATTGAATTTCCTTGGAGATCATCATCATCGCTGATTCTCTATGATAAACCTCTATCTCATGGATATCTTTAGCGAGTTCACATTCTTAATATATGAATCTCATTGCATACCTCAAGAAATAGCATGTAAAAATGGTACACAACCTACAATTGGTGTAAAGTCCCGTGCAAAATTTGATTTAAATTTTCTGTTTTGGACTCTCAGGAATTTTGTCAAACAGTTGGCTGAACTCTTTTTCCAGCTGGTAATTGTTTTTCTCTGAACTCTTTTTCCAGCTAGTAATTGTTTTTCTCTTTGTTTTCTCCTTTTGATATGATGATGAGATGCATGTAATAACTTTCCAAACTTATCTAAATATGCCACTAATAGAGGATGACAAAAATATACAAATGCAAGGCCATTAACTGATTTTCCAGTACTTGAAAATGATAAACAACTATGCAAATGAGTAGCTACAGCTGAAAGACATTTTGTCAAACATTTCATATGCAAGCTTCCAACTCTTTTGTATGTAATATTGCAGCTTAACCCAATTACAATATCTATCAATGATGCTCACAACAACTTGACATTATTACAAACATTTTACTTGCAAACTGGCAGGCAGCAATAACTTAATTCACTATTGCATACTCTACTATCAGAAGCCACAATATTATTGTCGCTGTTTGACAGCCATTACATCCCTTGAGACAAATGATCTGTTAAGAAAGAAAATACAATGCAATATTAAATGAAATGGAACCTGGAAATTGATGGCTGGGAGAAGTTATGCCAGTCACACCAAATTAGTCGAATGTCTCCTATAATCATATTTTCCCTGCTGCTTGCATTCCCAGAAGACCATGTCTAGAATAAGAAGCCCGTTGCTGAGTCATCATTCCTATGTGAGCTCATCTGTTTGCCTTTCTAGCTCAACTCGTCCATGCTAATGACTTCAACAATCATATCGAATGGTAGAAGGTAGTGCTCAGCAATAGCACTTAATCACTTCTCCAAAATGACAAACACGTTTCAGCTCCAGAATGATTATCGGCCTTCCTTTTGTCTTATTGTAGACTCATCATATAATAGTCGACTTCCACTCTTATTGCCACGTCAGGACTTACAACCACAATTCTCCAGTCAAGATGGATTATCTTCAATGATAATATCAAACTTCTTGAGACCCATGATTCCTTCACACAGAAATTGATTACTTCAAAAATATAAACTCTGATGCTTTATTGTTTTGTCTTATCTGTAGATGTATATTTTGTCTTACTCAGCTGGTGGTGCAAACTCCCAAATTCTTAAATCATCTGATATTGCTTTGTCTCCAAACTGATTGCTACAAATTGTTGCGCCCAAGATTTAAAAGAAATGCAATTTCCTGCAATACTAAGTATCAATAATATCAAGAAATCAAACTATCAAGCTGTTTGTAAAATGATCCCCAAGCTGCCAGAGTTGAACTAATGCTTAAAATGATCCCAAGATGTCGAACTCCTCAAGACTGAAAGTTGACTTCAAAATCTGCAATTACTTTCTACCAAAATCAATTTTCTTAATTTCTCCAAATTTGGTCCCTGACCATTAAATTTGGAACCAACAAAGATAAATCTTTCTTCAAGGAAAATGCAACGATACATCAATTGTTGCTCTTCAATGAAATTATGATTGCAACAATACCTCAGTTGCTGCAATGCTGGTGATGCAATAATAAACCAGCTATCACATCAATTTAGAATTCCTGTCAGAAGGGCAATAATACATCAGCTATTGCACCTGTCAAGTTCTCCAATGAAGTACCTGTAGAAACCTTGGATGGATTCCTCAACAACTCCAGGTGACAAATCCACACCTTGTTTTATCCGTTGTCCTCTTGCTGGAAGTTTATCAACTCATTAAGATACATGCGGCAGCCTCATGTGATCTTCTTATTTGTCTTTTCCTTGCTGATGCCAGGATCAATTTTGTTTTAAGCAGCAAAATTTGTGACATCCTCAGAAAAATATACGCAACACCCGATACTACCTATTTGATGCGAATTTGAGAAAGGGAGTTCGCTTTGTCTTATCTGAATTATGATCGCTTCTAGCTAGCTCGTATTTTTGTCTTTATTGTAGCTTCTAGAAAATGATATCCGCCTTTTAGTCTATCGGGATGCTTCAGATATTAATAACTCCTCAAGATAGATGGCAGTCTTAGTGAGATCGCCTCAAGCTGAGTGTAAAATAATATTTATGCTGCCAAAAATCGAACTCTTATCAAGATTGAGAATTATTCCAAAAAGATGCAATGCTTCTTTCCCAAAAAAAAATTCCTTCAAGGCTGCAATTGATTTCCAGATTTCTGTAACTATTTTCTCCACAAATCGAATCTCTATATTTCCCAAATTTTGGTCAAAGACCATTAAAATTTGTTGATGATTGAACCACCCAGCAATGAATTCCTTTTTTCAAGTGAGATGCAACAATACAACAGTTGCTGCGAATCTCCACCTCCAATTGCAACAATAAACCAACTGCTGCAATTATTTAGATTCTCCAATTGAATGCAATAATAAACCAGCTATCACATCAATTTAGAATTCCTGTCAGAAGGGCAATAATATATCAGCTATTGCACCTGTCAAGTTCTCCAATGAAGTACCTGTAGAAACCCTGGATGGATTCCTCAACAACTCTAGCTAGGGTTGATCATTCACAACCGAACTTGGTACTCTAGAGTCTTCAAACTCTCAAGCAAGCAAAGCATTCAAGCTTCTTACCAAACTGGTAATGAGAATAGAATTCAAGACATAAGCATGCCCAAATGCTAAGCCAACAGTTCCTTATATAGATTTCTCATTGATTTTGAAAGAAGCTTCTAGAAATAATATTATTTTATATCCTTAAGCAACTTTTATAATTTATTATTTTATTTTAAGTAACTTAATTAAATTAATTAAATATAAAGTCATCTTTTAATTTTACTTTATTGAAATAACTTTATAAATAATTAATTTAATATTTATCCCCTTATTTGTCCTGTTTAGCCTTAGGGAATAAATAAAGGCTAAACAATCCTCAAGGTGGCTATCGAAAAGGGGACATGAGAATTGGTGCAGTTAGATTGCTACTTATAGACAAGTTATGAGTTTCTATCTAATGCTGATCATAATAAGGAAGTGAATGTGCTTCACAATACTTGTGAAAGTAATGTATATAGATAAATGGATTGGTACATTTGAGAGACTAAGCAGTAGTAATAGACCAGCTTTATGGTTCAAGAGGATAGATGGTTTTGAGACACATTTGTGGACATAACTTGTGATAAAAAGTAGTTATTCATTTACCTTATTCAACGGTAGCATTTAAAGACATTCTTATCTTTATCAACTATGTGAAAGAATGCTATAGGATTATCAATACCATCTACGAACCTTTAGCTAGTTGGTTTCGGTTAGCCCTCCTTTTTGTGTGGAGCTGCTTCCTCTACCCTGCTTGTTATTCATAGCTGCTGAGAACATGCTGTGGATTTTAAGTGAGTTCCTAATTGTTAACAAGTACAAATAGTTCTTGCTCTTTTAAGCTTTATCTTCCTGTGTTATGTCGTGCATAGAAGGTAGTTGGATATTTCTAAATTCATTGTCTATATTGCCCACTGTATGCATCTGCAGTTAAGATCCTTCAATCCATAAAATATAGTTATAAATTTAGTTTCCTAGCTAGGTCTTACAAGGTAGATGGTTTGAAAATTGTGAATGAATAAAATGACAGTTCCTGTTACTATTGTGTGACCATTGATAAATGCCACAGCAGAAATTCAGAATAATGGAACATGAATATTTGCTCTGGATGTGGCCCAGATATGATTGTACCTACCTGGATATAGCACGGAAAAATTGGTTGGCCAGATATGTACTTGTGCCATATCTGTACTGGCTTCCAAATCGGATAAATCAGATACACATATGTTATGGATCCCTAAGAGTGCCCATAATACTTACTGTTTTATTGATGCTGTAGTTTGTTACATTAGTTTAGTAACATTGTAATTGCTAACTGATATGGTATTGCATCATTTACTGTTGATTCCTTTTTGTCAGTCCATTAAACAAAACATACTGTGGAGCATTGTGGATTCATCTTGACCTGATAATTAAGTTCAACTTCTTCCAAGTGTATGATAGGTTGCTATTAAGTTTTATCCAATTTTTCTACTTTTTGTCTTTGGAAGTATTTTCTTGTGTCTAATCCTTTTCATATTGTTTATCCTGTCCCTCCCAGTTTCAAGAATCTTTATTATTTTTTGTTTGTGTTTGTTGATCAATCCACAATTTTACCATGGAAAATTCATATCAGAAGACAAATTTGAATTAAGGTGCTTAATGAACATATATGACAATGGGAATTTGACTTGAGATGCCAAGAGGATAGCATTGAGTGCTTTGGATCATTTCCTGTGAACTTGGTTAATTAATCCTTTCTGATGGTTTAAACTGTTGTAGACACATTTATTGTGGTACTTTAAATAACCACCAAGCTGTATGAACATAAACTGTATCAATGTTGTATTTCCATGTCATGAATGTTGTATGCATGAGTCAGTTATTTGAAGCAATAGTAGTACGGATTATTATCTTGTAGTGTAAGTTTGATTTTTCAGGAGTTCTTATGCAATACGTATCTATTTATGCTTGTAGGTTTTATGGCTTTGCATCAGAGGCCAACATGGAGCCCACTATTGAGGTGATTCATTGTTCATTGCTACAGTTCTATGTTTGTTTGTTTAGTGCATTTGTTTACTTCTGTGGATTGATATATCTTCAGATCTACCTTTGGAAATAGACTTGAGGTCTCTTGGTGAGCCCAAGTGTTTCTTCATATCTTGAGAAAGGTGAAGTTTTGATCTTGAAATATATATAATCCATTTGCATTCTAGGTTAAATGCACTTTTTGGTGCACTCAACTGGGTGTAGTTAATTAAAATATGTGCCATCTTTAACCAACTGAATCTTTGTCTACTTTCTTATTAGCCCAAGCGACTAAAATCTTGTTTATTTTTTCAGAAGTTATAACACAAAATATTGGAAATGCCTGCTTCAACATGCACTAGTTTTTTACTTATAGATTATGAGGGTTGAAATGCCCCTCTATCTATACATGAAAGCTGTAGCTCCCTACTCCTCCTGCAGGACATCTTCCTTTTTATTGCTCCCCCTGTGCTTGCTTCTCCAACACTCCTTTGGCATGAATGCTGTACCTCCTACCTCCTGCAGGCCATCTTCCTCCTTATTACTCCATTATCTCCTCCTCCATCATCATCTGCAGGATACCGCATACTCTATCAACTGAAGCGAGGCTATTGCTTCAGCATGCTATTCTGGTGCTAAGATGTCCTCGGGGAGAATTGAACTTTGGTCTCCAACATGAAAACCAAGTGGCCTTACCACTTGACCACAACCCCATCGAGGCTTCAACATGCATTGTTAAGATCTTGGCAAAAGAAGCATTTCTAATTGGAATGCAAGGAAAATGGAGGAAGAACTGTATTGCTCTATTTTAAATAATTAAATTCTATTACACTTTGGAGGAAATGCTGTTTGTGAGTGATGCATGGCATGCCTTTTGACTTTAGAGGGGCTTCTTTTCCATCAAAAACAACCCAGGAGGTGCGTTGGACTCATTCATCCAAAGAATAGTGCTGTGGTCATTTGAGTGGCCTTATCTTGATCACCACACCAAGGCTTGATAGACCCATGGTCAAATATTTAGTTGTGGGTTTTGTATCTTATGAAATTTAGTCAGGCATATGTAAAGACCAAAAGTTTAAACCTAAAACAAAATTTAAATCATCCCTTGAACTATTTCTTTGGTATTACAATGATTTGAGCTGCATTTTGAAGTTTCAAGCTTGTGATTTTCATATCCAGATCACTGTTTATAAACTCTTAATCTTTTTCTTTGAATTTCAAAGTTGTCTTGCTTACTAAGTGAAGAAAACACACACACACACTTATACTGAGAGGGGGGGTGGGGTGAATGAATCAGTATAAGACCAACTTTTTAATTTGTAACTTTGGAAATCATAAAGCAATAATCAAAGTATCCACACATGCAAGATCTAACAATAGAGAACACAAGATGCACACACAATTTTACGTGGAAACACTTACGGGAGAAAACCACAACAAAATATAGCTTTTATATATATCTTCTTACAAGCTTTGTAGGCACCAACCCACAGGAGACGCCAATCCCCTTGTCTTATTGGCACCAACCTATTGAGGCTTCAACCTCTTGAGTGAGAGGCATCAACCTCCAAAGAAATAAAATGATTATTGTTTGGAACTCCTTCACAAGAAATTCCACTTTAAATTAAATGAGCCGACCAAATTTTTTCCAATTTTTCAACGATCAAGCCAATACAACAAGCACCCGTTAAGGTTAGCCCAAATCCAAACAACTGCTGGAAAGTAACTCTACGCCAAGCATGTACACCAGGATCTCAAAGTAGGGCAAGGTGTGAGCATATGGCGCCGAGGATCGTTAGTACTCGAAATGAAAGAATAGTGTTGAAAGTAACCCAACCCAAGAATGTGCACCAAGACCCGATGTGGGTGAGGTGCTAGCATATGGCGCTGGGGGTCTATGTATTTGGTGACGGCTCAGCCGATCAACAATATGATGGTTACAATGCAAGAACAAGAAGTAAATGGGCGGCTTGCTAGCCCCTTCCACTTTTCAGTGGGCAATGCAGTAAAGAAAGACTGAACAAGACCAGTTTCTTCCACAAACGTGGGAATTACAATAGACTGAGCAACGCCCAGTCTCCTCCACAAGCGTGGAAAATAGTAAATTGCAAGAAATAACTATGACTGAACAGTACTACTGTAATGACCTTACAATGAGATTTTCTTCCTGCAAATAACATTGTATTAGAGAAGTATCAATGCTGCAATTATAGAATATGTCTCTCCAATCACCAATATGACTTTCCCAACAAGAACTCAACCCAAAATGACAACTTCCATAATCTGATATAACAGACCAGCTACTGAAAAAGATCAAACCAGCAACTAAAGACTCACTAAAATGCTTGTAACTCTTTCCACACTCACTCAAATGAACTGAAACAAAGTGCATAAGTTAATTATGATGTAGGCACCCAAGAAATAACACAAAAACCATCCCAAAAGGCTGTAATTTATTTTGTACGAATTCCAAGAAGCTCTAGACAATGGTACGGCCTCAAGAGGGGCGACTTCTGCAAGATAAATTCCAAATCTGAAAAATAAAATCTGAAACTCTGCAAAAGGGGGCGCCCAAGGATGACAATGACATATGCAAACTACCCAAAACAATATAAAATTTATTCTAAGACTTCTAACTAAAAATGACTTTCAGCTATGACTGGACTAGCAACTCAAAATACTCAAAAACTTCAGAAACTCCATCTCAATATGCTCAATTTGCTCTCAAGAGTCAAGAACAGCCTTAATCTTAGCTAGTTGCTATCTTTCAAGCAAGAAACTAAACCAAGCTAGGAGGTATGCATTCCTCAAAGCAACTCAGTCACCATTTCGGTAACATAACATTATAATTTCTTCATGGATGAGAAATGGAGCAAGAGCCTCATTATATAGATTTGTTGTGAATCTCCAAAAACTTCTAGAAGGGTGCCCAAATTCAAATCACATTTTCCCCCAAAAATAGAATCCAAATTCATCTTATTCCCCTAAGTCGCCTTTTTCATGAAGAGATAACACTTTATTAAAAATATCAATAAAGTGTAATGTGGCGTCCAAAAAGTAATAAAGTGAAACACTTTATATAAAATAATATATCTCCTCAAAATATTATCTCATTTGCATTTCATTTCCCCATGTCTCCAAGGCGTCCAACATGAAGAAAGTAATATACTTTCTCAAATTTGCTAATAAAGTATAAAATGACGTCAAAATATAATAAAGTGAATGACTTTAATAAAATCACTTATTTCTCCTTAAGGCGTCCACCAAGCCTTATCAAAGTTCACTTTATTAAAATATTTTACCTCCACAAGTGAAGTGGCCAACTCAAGCTCAAATCTGCCAAAAATAGCTCAAAAGTATTGAAGACTCAAACTGCTCCAATTGACCTGCCAGAAATAGACTTGGTACTGGCTTGATGAAAACTTGCTAAAAATAGCAACAAGGGTGTTGGAGACCAAATTGCCCAAACTGACCTACTAGAAATAGCCACTGCTCCGGACTGTTGAACTATTGCTAAAAATAGCACTGCCAAAAATAAAACTTACTAAAAATAGCATACTGCTAAAAATAGTAAGTTGTTCCAAACTCATTTCGAGCACAAACTGAGCAGCCATCGTAAGTTTCTAAAAATAGCAAGTTCAGAAAAGTCCACAATTCTTGATGCATGTCACATCACCGTGAAGCACTCTGAAAATCCATAAGGAATCCAGAATCCAAACTGAAAAACTCCAACATGCAAGCCTCCAAAAGCAGCCGAGAATGCATGTCAATATCCTGTCATGCATGTTACCCCATCACGAAGCTCTCCAAAAACCCAGAAAGCTCCACTAGACATGCTGCGAACCAAGATGCAAGACTCCAAAACCCTCTATGGGAAACTCCTAATTTCGTACTGCTCACTAGCCTATATATGGCCTCCTGGAGGCCAACGACCAACAAGACTGACACTTAGGAAGGGGACATAAATCACTCTCCCAAAATTACTTTTCCTCAAGCAATACCGCCACAACTCCGTAAAAATTATCATCGACTATACCAAACCAAGTATGATCCTAGGGACCTCATGGTGACCCACCACACCGCCCCATTGCAAATGGGGACCCTTGTTGTTTGCTTTTTAGGGTTTTGCTTTCGCGTGCCTCGTTTTGTCTGCTCTTCGTTTGGGGGTTTTGAGTCTTAATTTTGAACGGTCACCCGAGTCGAGTCAATGAGTTTTCGCCTGGATCACTGCATAAACGCCACCATCGTGCTTAGAAGGCCTGGGAGACGAAGATCGACTGTCGTTTCGGTCGATTCTGACACCTCCAAATTTTTAGGGTTTCTCACCCCGGGCCCCCTATTTTTTAGGACCTACTTTTTTGGCACTTTTGGGCAATTCTGGGATCCCTATTTTTTAGGGTCTATTTTTGGAAAGTTGCTATTTTTGGAAAATTTCTATTTTTAGAAAGTTTCTATTTTTAGAAGGGCCACGAGTTTCGAAAACGCACTCAGAAGTTCGAAACGAGCAACGAAACTCTCAGAAAATCGATTCGAAGATTTTTTTGAAATTTTGGCAAAAATCTGGAAAATCACATAAAAAGTTCAAAAAATCTGGAAAATTTGTTCAAAAATGGTGAGAAATTCTGGAAAATCACAGAGAAATCTGGTAAAGAGCACAGAAAATGGTGAATGAGATGATGAATTCATCAATAAATTGGTAAAATTCATGAAATCCATCAAGAAATCTGGAAATTTGTGAGAAATTTGAACAGTTCATGGGAAAATCTGAACATTCATCCATGGAGGAAACTGAGATATTCGCCTAAGTATGGAAGACTTTCAGCTCACAGTCAATGGTGAAGCTTCAGCTAAAGGTTGGCAATGGCACCAGATCTGAGCAAGTCCGCCCAGGCAAGAAGAGACAATGGCATAAAAATCTGAGCAATGGCCAACAATGAGATGAAGTCCGCCCCTGTCTATAATGGAAAAGTGAATGGCCAGGTTACAGCTGAAGTCCGCCCATGAAGAAAGAAGAAAATGTCTAAGAAAATGAGGCCATGGCCAGGCATAAGCTGAAGTCCGCCCTTGAGATAAGTGTCAAGTGGCAAGCAAAACAAGGAACCCCGCCCTGTCCATGAGGTGATTGGCAACAGATTCAAGGAAGTCCGCCTTGAATATTGGACAATGGCTAAACATTCAAGGAAGTCCGCCCTCCAAAGTTAGCAATGGCATGAAAAACAGTCAAGTCCGCCTTGAGGAAAATGTCAAATGGCAAGAAAGAAGCCAAAGTCCGCCCAAGGAAAGTGGCAATGGAAACTAGCAAGTCCGCCCTCCAAAGTGGCAAGCCAAGACTTAAAGTCCGCCCTAGGCACAAAGTGAATGGCCAAGAAAAGGTTAAAGTCCGCCCAGCTAGAGATGGTAAGTGGCAAACAAAGTAAGGAAGTCCGCCCCTTGAGCAAAACAGAAATTTGGCTAAGGCGTAGCCAAGGAAGGATGAAATGGCAAGAAAAATGACTAAGTCCGCCCAACCAAAGAGTGAAGTGGTCAACCACAAGGCAAAGTCCGCCTAGCCAAAATGTTAAATGGCCATCTCAAGGCCAAGGTCCGCCATGTTAAGAAAGTGAAAAAAATTAAAATTTTGCCTAAGTGTGAACCTTTGAAAAATTAAAATGTGCATGTGACTAAAGAAAATCTTCGCCATGGCTAGAAAAATTGTGGAAAAAATCAAACAAATGGCAAAATAAAATCGGACATGGCAAGATAAATTGCGGAACATCAAAAGAATTTTGGGCAAGATACAAGTTATGGCTATAAAAATATTGGGCATGGCTAGGAAAAAGTTGGACATGGTTAGAAAAATGTCAAACGAGAAATATTTATGGCCAAATAAAATTGGACATGGCCAAATATTTTTGGGAAACGATCAAAAAATCATGGACAAATAAATTGGATAAAATTGGACAAAAAGTAAAAATTCGCCTAAGGCATTGGCAAGGAAATTTTCAAAAATCAAAAATAATTCGCCATAAAACGAATGGGTTGGAATGGACACATAAAATAATTATTTTAATTATTTTAATCATTTATTTTCCAACACCAAAAAGAGATAAGTCTTGAAGATTTCGAAATTGGAAAGAAAGATAAAGATCTTTGTTAAACTGGAAATGAAATTAGAAACTTTCCCGGACGAGTTGATTGAGAATAGAACTTGCCATACGAAAGCCAAGTGAAAGATGAGTTCGAACTTGATTCAAAGGAAACATTGCAAATTTACTAAAATGATCGACCCTCTCACTTCTATAAGTGATTTCGTTTTTCATTTGTGCAATCACTCGATTTTGAGAAGAAAAGTTGTGAGAAAGGAATTGTTTAAGGCAAAAGGTTGAAGAAATTTGCAGCAAAGTGAAGGAAATAATCTGTTATCAGCTTGCATTGCTATCGTGATCACGTCTCCAAGAAGTCACAAGGCAGATTTTTCTTGTCCATTTCATGTTAACATGATACTTCACCATTTAGTTTTCTTTCCAGCTTGTTATTTTTCGCGAAGTCTAATCTGATTACCAGCTGGAATGTTCTTTCAAACTGATTTTAATGTCGAATTCTGATTTTCCTTTCTTCCTTCTCTTGCAGATCTATTTTTCGAAGCAGCCAAGATGAAATTTGCAAGCAAAGGTGTCCAAACTCAATCAAAGATTAAGTCCAAGTGGGAGCACGTTCTAGACACTGATCTTGGCCACGTAGATCTTGAAGACTTCCGGAAGAGAATGTACGGGACTGACGGACGTTTGCCTACACCAATCGCCATGAGGATGATGCGCAACGGAATCGTCCATGCAGCTGGATTTCCACCAGCAAAAGAATGTCCTGAGCTGATGGCAGAATGCGCACTACATTACAACGCACAAGACAGACAGATAGAAGCTCCTGACGGAAGGGTCCTTGCCTACTTGTCCGAGCCAGCAATCCAGGAGACTTTTGGCATTCCAGTGTACAACCGAACATCCTATCGCACCAAGCAAGATGCACTCAAACTTTATCAAAGTCAGAAGGATCTCTGTGCATCCAACATAAACAAGAATTGGTTATTAAAACCAAAGCCTACTGCAAGCAAGATGCCGAAAAAATTGATCAGAACCCACTTCAAAGAGGAATATGGTGATATTGTTCTGCTACTTAACAGAATGGTAGGCAGTGCCCACGGTGCTCCTTTCGAAGATTGGATGTACTATTTTATTGATGAGATAATCACTGGAGTCAAAATGTTCAATTGGTCCAGGATGATTAGTGACAGCTTGCACGAACAGTTGGTCAACTTTGAGCAGACCAAAATTTTCCACATGAGCTCATACATTGTATATTCACTCGCAAGATACTATAAGTATCCTGGCTTGACATGCAAAGGCGTGGTCGGCAATGGCGAGGGGAAATTGAAAGTCTACGATTGCTATCCGCAGCTGCAGCTGAAAGAGAAGTCCCACTTCCGGAGAGCTCATGATGCATTTTTGATGTATATCACCCGGCTTCTTCAAGGCGGAACTCACCAAAGACTCTCGCATGAAGCCAAGAGCCTGATCAGCCGGTATGGATTCTGGTTTATTCAATATCCTAAGTTCACCTACATCAGAATCCAAGGATTTTCCGGAAATCCTTATAGGCTGCCTGTCTATCCGACTAACAGGATGGTATTGCTGGAAGTGCTAAGGCAACTAGAAACATATCAGAACATCCAAAGGCCTAAGCAGAAAGCTGCTGTCACCTTCCCCTTTTTCATCGGCAACATGGAGGAGTCATGCCCGACAGCACAAGCAGCAGAGGTTGCTCGACTGGAGATTCAACAATATCCTTTCATATCATACAAAGCCAGGAGCAACTTCGATCCGTTCCATCACATCAAGACTGTGGACGGAGAAAGGTATAAACATCGGGTTGACTTAGAGGACTTTTGGGCCAACGCAGCCGATGAATATGATGTAAGAAGAAGGTTATGGTCAAGGCTGCCATTAAGCATGATAAGGTCGACAGAGCTCTTCAAAATACCTGACCAACTGGAAGATGATGGAATATACGTGCAGCCAGGCTTCATGGAAAATGAGCCACTACCGCCTATAAAATGGTTTGAGCCTGAGATGGGTGATCTATCCACTTTGATGCGCCCTGTTTTCAAGTACTCTCAGTGGTGGATAGATCGTCAAGTAGAGGTCCTAAAACAGAGAAATGTGCAATTTACCTATGAGTTGATGGGAGACACAGAGTCATGTTCTTCAAACGCCGGTGCATCTCGTGGAGATGGACCAATAGATGCTGCCAACTCGAAGAAGAGGAAAGAAGCCGATAAAACTGCAAGGCAAGACAAGGGTAAAGAGATAGATGAAGGGCCTACGCGGAAGAAACACAAGTCCAGACCCCTCCAGTCGGCCACTTCTAGGAACATAGAAGAAATGCTTGCCTTGGATAAAGAATCTTTGGAAAATGCCAGGATCCCTTCTCCAGTTGAAAATATAGAGCCAATTCAAATAGAGGATGATGGTCAACCTTCTCCAGCAGGCACAGAGATCTTGGAATCGGGTAACGACACAGACATCGAGGATGGAGAATTCGAGGAAGGAATGATTTCCGCCCTCAAAGGCATTCAAGAGGACCCATCCGTCCAGGAGATCCAGGATATGCAGTTGGTCCAAGAAATTCAAAGTATGCCAGAAATTCAAGAAGATCAGGAAGTACAGGACATGCAGGACGTCCAAAATCAAGAGGACATAATTGAACAGCCAACAGTACCAGAATGGCTGAGGGAAAGATTGAAAAGAAAAGCGCCAGTGGAGGTCCCTGAGGAGGACAATGACACAGATTTTCTGGCCAGATTAGAGCAAACTGCCCCAAGGAAGAAGGCCAAAAAGTTCTCTACCATCCAGAGAGATGAAGCTGGAAATCGCACGGTGCAAATTGCAGTGCCTACAGCCGACAAGTTTCAAGACGAGATTGCTCCTGAGGAATATGCTATCACAACTGTCGACATGGGTCCAACATCAAAAGGGCAGGAAGTCGAAGACTTGGATAATTCCGTGGCCACCATCAAGGCCAGGTTAGAAAAGGAAGTTGCCAAGAAGAAAGAGTACAAGAAAGAAATCCAGCGCCTAAAGGACTACATCCAGCACTTGACAAAGCCACTAAACGAAGGTGAACAGGTGGCGCCTTTACCTCCAACTGCTTCACAGGAACCAGATGCAAATTTTGAAAAAGAATTGACAACAGCGAGGGAGGCTAAAGACTGGATGATTGGAAGGAAAGAAGAGGCGTTGATATTTGCAGAAAAGTTGGCGCAAGTGAATGAACAGGCTTCCTTCATGCTTTCACGAGTTGCAGATCTTGCGGAGTCATGGAGAAGTCTCGAGGATATTCAGAGCAGGATCATCCCATGCATCCGGGAACTGAAGGGCATTTCAAAGCAAAGATTGATTGAAGACAAGGTTATCGAGGCTAGGAGCTGCATATGACTTCAATGGATGGTACTATGCCTTAATCTCAAGGAAAGGAGTCCTCGAAAAGGTGAAGCAGGATAGTGGTAGAGTTGAAGAACAAGTAAAAGAAATTCAAAGAAAAATCTATGAGATGGCTGCAGATATGCTAGACAAGGAAATTGTCCGAAGGAAACACTTGCGGCCAAGGAGTTTGAAAGAGCAAGTACAGAAAGTTTTCTCCACCACCGGGCCAATTATGAAAGAAGGATTCACCAAAGTGTTCGAATTCATGGCCATCAGAAGTTCTTTCTTGCTACAAGAGCCAACATGGACGACTATGTTTGCAGAATGTGCCGAGAACTTGGATTTGCTGGAGTACAACATCAGCGTGCTGCCCGACATTGCTATGGAGGAGGTCGACCTGATAGTGTCCAGGTTCGCCGAACGTGAGGCTGCACAAGTGGATAAGGATGACACTCCAGTTGTCTAGTGTTCTCTTCAGTTAACTGATTGTGGTTTTGGAAACCCTAATTAGGGTTTAGTTCCATTTAATCTTGGCCATTGATCTTGAATCAATCTCGGCCATTCTTTGTAATCTTGAAAAACTATATAAACCCCCCCTCACTCTCTCATTTCAGATTAGATTAGAAATTAATTAGATGATAGAGATATAGACAATAGATTAGAGGAGATTAAAAGTTAGAGCAGATTTGAGATAGTTAGAAATAAAGAGAGAGTTTTTATGAGATTGTTGTGAAAAAGCTACTTTGATAATGAAGTTCAAATGCATGAGGTGCTTTGAGTACTTGATTGTTGAATAGTTGCATGGTCGCATATTTTCTTTCTCGCTTAGCAGATTTGAATTAAAATGTATGTTAGAAGAATGATTGATTGATAACGGAGATTAGTGAAACCGAGCTCATACTTTCTTTGGGTGGATGATTTCACTCAATGTGCAAAGTTAGACTGAGCTTTACTATGGATGCTTAACTTCTGTTTTAATAATTGTTGTTCGATCTGATGGCAATTATTTATCACGTGAAAATCACAAGCACATTCCTAGAAGATTGCACTTGCTCTGCGTAGTTGTCGTTGAACGTGGCGAAACAGAGTATGGTTTATTTGGTTTCACTTAGTCTTCGTCTTCTCTTGATTTCTTAGGAGTAGCATAGAGTCTCTAAACCCTAAATCTTTTTTCACTTTTTTTTATAAATCAAAAAACCCAAAATGGTACTGCATTTATGTCTCCACTTTTCGAATAACTTGCAAAATCTTACTTGTGCCCACAGCAAATCACATCCATACCACAGAGCCTATCCGCGTTCATCTTAAACATTGGAATTACCCTATGACCTCACTTGCAATCTTAGCATAGGAAGTAGTTTTTCAAGAGAGAATACAGCGTCTGTGACACTTTGTTCTAAAATGTTTGTTGTGTCATAAAACACGCATCAACATTGTTCTGGCGCTAGAAGGAGGGCCGTTTAAAAACAATAGTAAGTTACTCTCAAAGTGAGCATGATGCAGTATGGTGTTACCACATGAGTTTCCTTTTGATGTACCTGTCGAGCAACCAGATCAACCACCAACCGGCATTATTGATCAGTTGTACACACTAGCTTGGAAGTCGCAGACAGAACCGAGCTGAGTTTAGACAAACAAGTCGCGTCCTTGCTAGGGAAGAAGAAAAGGGAAAAAGGTTCGAAGAAGCAATCAAGAAAGATCTGATAAGGCAGAAGATAGATCGCCTAAAAGAAAAGTTTGATGAGATAGAAAGATCATTTTCCGCAAGTTCATCTTCCAGTTCGAGTTTGAGTAATAGAATGAAGAATGGGACTCCCAGCCAGCGTTCCTAATCCAAACCAGGATCCCCAGCCAGTATTGCAACCAAATTTGGGCTTCCACGACGAACAAGAAGACATTATCACTGAATTGTTCAGCCTTGCGTGGCAAGTGAGAAGAAGTGCTCCTGATTGGTTTCGCATGCGATTCATCCTTGAAGAAGAAGAAGAAAGAGCACGACGAATTGAATTCAACGTTCAAAGAGACCTCTTTGTTGAAAGATTTGAAGCTCTTGAACGAGAGCACATCCGACAAGCCAACCAACGAGTGAATCAACAAGCTCAAGAAGCAGCTCCGGCACCCGCAGCTCCTGCACCGCCTAGACAAGTTTAAAGTAGAATACACTGGATCGAATTGGTTCTTTCTCGGTAGAGAAGTTTAGGAGAGTCACCAGATCCACTCCCGACTCTTTCAAGGAGTTTGTTGAGCTATCTCCCCACAGAAATAGGCAAAGAAAAGCATTGCAGGAAGCATCATCAAGTATGCAAGTACCAAGTGAAGAAAATTCTTTTGGTCTTTTCCGAAACTCATCAAGTACCAACCAACTAGATCGTCAACAACTTACAGTGGCTGCACAGCCAGTTCAACTGGTTCAACCTAATCAACCAAATGTTCCAATGGCGTGGCGTCCAGCTGATGCGTCACCTATGACGTTTGCAGTTTACCATGATCTACCCAAGAATCCGGAACATTTCTGTTCCAAGTTCCATAGCAGTGACCTGAACCACACTGCAGACGAGCATGTTAAGCTGTTTGAAGACCTTCTTCAAAACTGAGATATTCAAGAAGAAGATGTTGCCTGCAGATTATTTCCTTACACATTTGATGAGGAAGCCTCTTACTGGTATATCCATTTGCCAGCTAATTCCATTCGCACCTGGCAACAAATGAAGACCACTTTCCTAGAAAAGTTCAGGCCACCCATTGCTCCATCTGATTTGTATAGACAATTTGTGGAAATCAAAAGGCAGGAACATGAGCCGATTAGCACATTCAATAATAGATTCCACAAGGCTTATACCCGGCTAAGAGACCCTTATTTGTTGGACAATGCAGCAGCATTGCCAATTTATTACAAAGCCTTAGATCGTCTTATTGCCATGTTCATGAAATCAACAAATCCGCTCCCAGCAGATTTAAAAGGAGCATATGCTGCAGCAATCACAGCCAGTACTAGTCTCGGAATAGGTTTGGCCCCAAGACCCCTACATTATTTAGGAAATGCAGCTTCTCAAAATCAAATTCAGGATATTAATCGAGCATTGGCCCACCAAACACCCATGATGAATCCAGTTCCAAGTAATCAAATGGTTCTCCACCCAGGGGTGCCCGTGTCTCAAATGCCACCAACACAGCCAATATATCTCCAGAATGTGACAACTTCCACGCGAACTCAGGAAGAAAAGGATGAAATGAGAGAGTTGATCGAACAAGTCAAGAGGCTGTCAACTGAAGTCACCTATCTAAAGGGGCAGACTAACCAAATGCAAAATTTTCAAAAGAACTATCAGCCGCCTCAAGGAAATTACCAAGGGCAGGGTCATTCAGGATATCAACGAGACACTCAAAATTATCAGAGAGATAACCAAAATTTTCAAGGAAATAATCAAGGCTTTCGGAACAATAACCCAGGCTTTCAAAGAAAGACTTGGAACACTGGACCCAATAATGGAAACGTGCCATCACCTTTAGACAATCCACTTGCCGACAATCGTCCTGCTGATAAGGTATTCCTGGCTGAAGCAGCGTTATCAGGATGGTGCAGATTGCACAACACAGACCAACATTCTGAGTTACATTGTCACGAGTTTCAAGTAGCGGCAGACATTTTCAAAAGTGAAAAGAGAAATTCAGAAAATCCTCCGGTAACTGGATATGAAATAGTTCCTGCGCCTAGATATGATCAGGCCCTTGTAATCGAAAGCACTCAGTACCTACCTCAAGAATACCCACAATATCAACACGGTCAAAGATTTCCACCAGCATCAGCTAATGGACCAGTGGAGACGCCACCTACCATCTACTCATACACAGTTGCTGAAGGACCTGTAGAAGACACGACCAATTATTACTTCCCGCCATTGGGTAACAGTGTGTTGGTCGAAGGTGTAAAAGAAATTCAAGCATTCCAACAGACAGGAAACAATCCACCAAAGGTTTACTATTGGAAAAATCAAGAGCCTTTGACCTCATCAGTTCCTCCAAATAATTTCCAAACGCCACCACATCCAAATGCAAGTAATAACCCACCTCTTCCAAAGGACGCGCCGCAATACAGGCAGGGAGATGCTGCTAGTAGTAATGCTAGTAACCCTACCCCTCCTAAGGATGAATTAAGAAGATTGAGTCAATATGTTACAGAAGAAGTAAAGAAAATCAAGGTAAGTGTGTCCTTTTTTGAATTAATGAAGGTTCCAGAGATAAGGAATACATTCCTAGACAGCTTGAAGGATACAGCGCAAGATTCAGTCAACAAGACTGCCAATTCCACAACCAATGTGAACGTCGTCCAAAATGAACAATTCCAATTTACTCAAGAAGGACATCAGAGTTCTAAAGGAGCTCGAGGTATGTATGAAGTAAAAGAAGGCATAGGGATGCCTGGCCAGAAATCAGCTAGACTTGAACAAGTATGTCTAAGTTCAAAAGAGAATAAGACGGAGAATCCAGCAAAAGGAGCAGAGACTCCACAGATTGAGAAGAACACTAGGGTTAGAGCTAAGGAGGCAGAAGCCGGCGCACAAAAGGGAAGTCCCGTGATATTCTATCAGGGAAAAGATGAGCCAGCTCCTTTCCTCGTCTCGCTCTGGATTTTCAACAAACTCCTACACAATTGTTTAATTGATTCAGGAGCATCAAGCAATGTAATGCCATTAGCAATTTGCCGCAGATTGGGTTTGACACCCACAAGAACAAACAAGAAAGTAACACAGTTAGATAAGACGGAAGTCCCAGTCATAGGAGAATTGAACAACATACATATGCAAATATCAACCGATCCAAGGATTCAACAGTTCATTGACATTTCTGTAGTTGATATTCTAGATGGATACGGTATGGTTTTAGGAAGAGACTGGACTCGCAGATTGAATGGCTACTTCGCCACTGACTTTTCACATATGTGGTTGCCTTGGAAGGGTATCCCCAACCAAATCAAAATTGAAAGTACGCCTAAACTTAGACTGATGATCACCGAGAATGGAGAAAACAATGAGATTCTGTTTTGTGAAACAGATTTGGGCCAGTACATTCCACAGGCACCAGAGGTTTTGATGTTACAATGTTCAAATGATCTAGAAATTGCAGATTCAATAGAGGTACCTACGGAGAGTGATGAAGAGCTATCACCAAATGAAGGTGAAAGCATGTTCGAGAATTTCAGAAGATTTGTGCGCAGAAGTACAAGACAAGAAAGAGAATTGGGAAGTCATGCCTTTGTACAAGACTTGTTGCTACCCAATTGGTGTCGTATCCATAACACTTTTCATTCTGAATTTTCTTGCGTCATGTGCAAGATGGCCTTGGATCAAGTACGCGCAAGAACTTCCCAAATTTCAGAAGATGAATGTTTTGATTTGACAGTACCAGATGAAGAAAGAGATCTCTCATCAGAGGGAGAAAAGATTCAAGATGTAAACCAGTTTCAAGAAGATCATTTTGCTCCAGAAATCCAAAATGAAGAAATTCCCACTCCCCATCAATTGCCAGACCAAGAACAAGTTTGGACCTTGAGATTCGATGGTTCGAAATCCAAGAAAGGCAACGGAGCTGGTTATGAGCTTATCAGTCCATCTGGAGAAACTTACCTGGCCGCCATGAGATTACAGTTCCCATGTACCAACAATGTTACAGAATATGAGTCATTAGTGCACGGATTGCTCCATGCAATTCGCAAGAAGGTTAAAGTGCTACATGTTTATGGTGATTCAGAGATTGTAGTAAGGCAAGTAAGAAAGAAGTACACTTGCCATGACAAGAGGCTGAGAGGATACAGAAATCGCGTATGGGATCTCATCGAAAGCTTCGACGCTTTCAACATCAAATCAGTGTATCGCTCTCAAAACAAAATTGCAAATTCCCTAGCTCAATCAGCAAGTTCCTTAGAGCTGCTTGAGATGGATGCAGTGAAGAAATTTATAGTGGAGATCACTTCAACACCGTCAGTTCTAGATAATATCACCAATTTCCAAGTGTTTGATGATGATAAACACATCCTAGATTTTTTGACAAATTCAGATGTTTTCCTTACCCAAGTAATTGATGAAGAAGACCAAGGGGAGACTGAATTTGATACAGAAGGCATAATGAACCTAAAAACCAATAACATTCCCAAAGGGATGATCCAGTTAGAAAGAATCTTTGACCAGGATCAGATCAACGCTATTAAATACCAAAGGAGTGATGGAGCCCAGCACGAAGCTGTCAACCTTGGAACGCAAGAGGAAGTAAGAAATGTTCTCATCAACAAAGTATGCACAGATGAAGAAAAGGAATAGATAGTCAAGAGTCTGAAGCAATTCAAAGACATTATTGCTTGGAGCTACGAGGGTCTGAAAACATATGACACCTCAATTATTACACACACTATTCCCCTCAAGGATTGCAGTAAACCATTCAGGCAACGCCAAAGGCCGGTGAATCCTCTGCTAGAGCCCCTTATTTTCCAAGAAGTGAAGAAACTACTCTCAGCAGGCATTATCTTTCCAGTATGCCACTCAACGTGGGTCACCAATTTGGTACCTATTCGCAAAAAGAACGGAGAGATAAGATTGTGTGTTGACTTCAGAAACCTCAATAGAGCTTCAGAAAAAGATAATTATCCACTGCCCTCATTAGATGAAGTTATTCAAATCATGAACGGATCTCAAATGATGTCATTCCTAGATGGATATTCTGGCTACAACCAAGTGCTCATGGAACCAGAAGACAGGCTTAAGATGGCATTTACAACGAAGTGGGGCACATTTGCCTATAAAAGGATGCCATTTGGTCTAATCAATGCCGGAGCCACCTTCCAAAGGGCTATGGATATTGCTTTCAAGGATCTCATAGGGAAGTGCATCATCGTCTATATGGATGACCTTACGGTATTTTCAAAGAAAAGAGAGACTCATGTAAGAGATTTGATAAGGATATTCGAAAGATGCAGAAAATATGGAATATCCTTGAACCCGAAGAAATGTGTGTTCGGGGTAACTGAAGGAAAGCTGCTTGGCCATGTAATAACAGAAAAGGGTATTCTTATAGACCCTAATCGAGTAGAGGCTATCTCCAGAGTTGGTTTACCTTCAAGTCAGAAGGAATTGAAGTCTTTCTTCGGGAAGATTAATTTTGTGAGAAAATTTATAACCGGATTTGCCGAAATAGTCAGGCCCTTGACTGAAATGCTTAAAAAGGATGCAAAGATAGAATGGACAGAACAAACAAGAAAAGCTTTTGAAGAGATTAAACAGGCCATAGTTGACGCTCCTGTCCTGGTCAGCCCCGATTATACCAAGCCATTCTACCTATATTCCTTTGCATCAGAACGTACGTGTGCCGCGATGTTAACACAAAGAACAGATGAGAAGGATGAACATCCTATTGCCTTTATGAGTGCACCTTTCAAGGATGCCGAGATAAAATACTTGAACGTTGAAAAGCAAGCATATGCTTTGGTTAAAGCAATAAAGAAATTTCGTCACTATGTATTGAGAAGTAAAGTTTTTTCCATAGTCCCGGATGTGACCGTCAAGACCCTCCTGATGCAGAACGAATTAGGAGAAAGAAGGGGTAAATGGGTCACGATCATCCAGGAATATGATATTGAAATTCAACCGATGAAGATTGTCCGCGGCCAAGCTTTGACGCAGACCATTGCTACAGGACCTGAATTAGTGCAACAGGTGTATGAATTACAAGAGGTGTCCCCTGATGAGTGGTATGACGATATCATCTACTTCCTCCTTAATCACAAATGCCCAAATCATTTAAAACCAGTGCAAAAGAGGGCCCTACGAATGAAGAGCCAAAGGTACATGTTGCAAGGGGCAGTATTGTACAGGAGAAATCACGAAGGAGTTTTTCTAAGGTGCCTAGGATCACATAGAGCAGATTGGAGAGTTGGGCTTGTGCAGATCAGATTGAAGGCAGTCTCACTTCCATCAAGTCAAGGTTTGGTGCCTTGCATTAGGGGTTGGTGCTCCTTGTAGGCAGGTGTCTACTAAATTTTGGAGAGGTCTAGGTGTTCCTTGTGGAATTCATTCTACTAAATCATCTTATTGTAAATTTGTAGGTTGGTGCCTACTTGAAAAAGAAATTACTTCAATAAAGTTGTGTCAACTTGTGGAAATTGGTTCATATCAAAAAGTTGATTGTAATAAAGTTTGAAAAGATTAAGAAATAAAAGTTTGTGATTGATTTACTGATTCACCCCCCCCCTCTCAGTAAATCTTTTGTGCTCTTCAATTGGTATCAGAGCAAGGTCCTTCTTGAAAGCTTAATCGCTTGAAGGAGATCCTTAAGAGCACATATGGCAAATCTAAGCAACACAGTGAAAGCACCCATCTTTGATGGGACTAATTATGCCTTTTGGAATATCAAGATGGAAGCATACTTGAATGCACTTGGGTTTGATGTATGGCAATCTGTTGTTGATGGGTATTCACCTCCAGCTACCCCTCCAACGGATCAAGCAGCCAAAAAGAGAAGTGAAAACAATGCAAAAGCAAAACATGCTCTTCTTTGCAGCCTAACAGATTCTGAGTTTACAAAAGTCATGAGATGCAAATCAGCAAAAGAAATTTGGGACAAACTTCAGAATATTTATGAAGGAGATGCAAAGGTTAAGAAAGCAAAGTTGCAAACTCATAGAAGGAAGTTGGAGACTCTCAAAATGGAGGATGATGAAGATATTGCTTCATATTTTCTTCGTGTTGATGAAACAGTAAATATCATGAAAGGACTTGGTGAAGAGATTGAGGATACTTTCATTGTTGATAAGATTCTAAGATCACTATCTACAAAATTTGAGGCCAAAGTTGCAGCATTGGAAGAACTAACAAATCTAGACCAGCTGAAAAAGGATGAATTACATGGTATCCTTGCTGCCTATGAGATGAGGATTGAAGGAAGATCACCACAAAAGGAAGTCTCATTCAAAGCATCCAAAAAGGGCAAGAACAAGCATGAAGAAAAGGATGAAAAATCAAGTGATGAAGCTGAATCTTACTTCATGGGTAAACTTAAGAAAGGAAAAGGAAAATACAAAGGAAAATTTCCTTTTAAATGCTTCAATTGTGGAAAAGTTGGACATTATGCTTCAAAATGTCCTCAAAATGAAAACAGCTCTAGTGAAGAAGAAAAGGAAATCAGCAATAAGAAAAAGGGAAAGAAGAATTTCAACTCAAAGAAGAAATTTCAAAAACATAAGAAGAGTTTTTATTCAAAGAAAGATAGCAGCTCCTCTGAAGAACAAAGTGAAGATAGCTCAAGCAATGAGGAAGATGAAATATTGTTTATGGCTGAATGTGAAGAACAAAAAGTTGATCAAGAATGTGAAGAAGAAGAAGAAATAGATCAAGATGAAGGAGAGGAAGTAGATCTTGAAGAAGAATTGCACTATGCTTACAAGAAAAATGAAGACTTGAAGAAGAAGGCTGCCAAGTACAAGTTGAAGATCAAAGAGATGACAAATGACTTGGAGAATTCAAGCAAAACCATTGAAGATTTGAGAGCTCAAATCATGGAAGCTGAAAGAAATGAAGATGAATTGAAAAACAAACTCAATACAAAGGAGATGAAATGTGACAAGCTGGAGCAAGAGATAGCAATGCTAAAGTTGGAATTGGAGAAAACAAAGGATCAACACTCAAAGATTGATGAAGAATCCAGCAAGCTGATTGAGCTAATGAAGGCTCAAGATTTTCTTCAAAGCAAAATGGGAAGCAGTTTTGAAGAACAATCCAAGAAGGTCACTAACTCCAAAGAAGATTTCAAGACTTTCTCAAAGCAAGGAGAAGAAGATTGGATAAGTGCTGATTCTAAAAGAAGATTGAATAGTAGGCACTTCTATGCATTTAATGGCTATTGTTTTGTATGTAACAAATTTGGGCACAAAGCCTTAAATTGTAAAAATAAAGTGAAAAATAGTTCTAGCTACCTTAGGAGAGATTATAATCCTTTCACACCTTTAATGGACTATAATAGTCTATGCTACAATTGTAATAATCTTGGGCACAAAGCTCAAGCTTGTAGGTCAGTTTTTAATAACTCTCCAAAACAAAACAAGAAGGTAGATAAGTCTATTAAAAGGAAAGAAATACCTATCAAAGTATGGAGGAAAAAGGAGAAATCAATGTTCATCCAAACTGCCTTACATGCTGAAAGTAAGAAGGATAGATGGTACATTGATAGTGGGTGCTCAAAGCACATGACAGGTGACAAGAGTAAATTCATCTCTCTTGAACCTACTGATGAAGGAACAGTAAGATTTGGTGATAATACAAGAAAACAAATAAAAGGAAAAGGAACACTTAGTCTAGATAATGGGAGAACAAAAACAGAAAATGTTTTGTATGTTAAGGGCCTAAAAGAAAATCTTCTAAGTGTTAGTCAACTTTGTGATCAAGGACATAGTATCACATTTCTTTCTAATACATGTGATATCAAGAAAGATGGAAAGCTGGTTGCTCAAGCTGAAAGGAAACATAATTTGTATGTCCTAAAAGAGATAAGTTGTGAAAGCTGCAACTTAGTACAAGAGGATGAGAGTTGGTTGTGGCACAAAAGGCTAGGCCATCTAAACTTTGATAATATTGTCAAAGTTAGCAAATCAAATGCTGTGAGAGATATGCCAAGGATAACAAAACCTTCTAATATCATTTGTAGAGAGTGTCAACTTGGAAAGCAAACAAAGTCAAGCTTTAAGTCTAAGGAGCATACTTCATCAAAACCATTAGAACTCATACATACAGATCTTTGTGGGCCAACAAAATCCAAAAGCATGAATGGAGAAAGATACTTTATGTTGCTGATTGATGACTTCTCAAGGATGACTTGGGTTGCATTCTTGAAAGAAAAATCTGAAGCTTTTGACAAATTCAAAGCATTCAAGGAGCTGGTTGAAAATGAGGCAAACTGCAAGATAAAATGCCTTAGATCAGACCGAGGAGGAGAATTCACTTCAAAAGAATTTGAAAATTTCTGCATAGAACATGGAATTAAAAGGCAATTTTCTGCAGCTAGAACCCCTCAACAAAATGGGGTTGTAGAAAGGAGAAATAGGACAGTTCAAGAAATGGCAAGGGCAATGCTAAATGAAAACAAGATAGCAGATTCCTTTTGGAAAGAAGCAATTCATACAGCAGTTTACATTCTGAATCGTGCACAAATAAGAGTGAACAATGAGAAGACACCTTATGAACTTTGGAAAGGAAGACCAGCAACTGTCAAGTACTTCAAGATTTTTGGAAGCACTTGCTACATTAGAAGAGATGAAGAAGATTTGAGCAAATTTGACACAAGAGCAGATGAGGGAATCTTTCTTGGCTACTCATCAAAAAGTAAGGCATATAGATGCTACAACAAAAGAACTCACAAAATTGTTGAAAGTGCTAATGTAAGAATTGATGAAGGAAAGCAATTCAAAGAAGTTGGACAAAGTGATCACCATGTTCAAACTATGAATGAAGAAGACAAAGATGATGAGGACTCCCAAGAGGAAGAAAAAGAGGAAGAGGCAAAAGAAGGAGAATCTTCACAAAAGACTCCCATGAAGACACCAAAGACACCTTCCAAGTTTGTTCAAAAGAACCATCCTGAAGATTTGATTCTTCAAGATAGATGTAGATCTACAAGGAGAATGGTGAATTACAATGAAGATTGTCATGCAGCTTTTCTATCTCAAGTTGAGCCCAAAACTTTTGAAGAAGCAAGCAAAGACAAAAGTTGGATTGATGCAATGAATGAAGAATTGGATCAAATAGAGAAAAATGAAACTTGGGAAATTGTTCCAAGACCAAAAGATAAGAATGTAATTGGCACAAAATGGGTTTTTAGAAACAAATTAAATGAAGATGGTAAAGTCACAAGGAACAAAGCAAGGTTAGTGTGCAAAGGCTATGCACAAGTTGAAGGAGTAGACTTTGAGGAAACCTTCGCACCAGTTGCAAGGATTGAAGCAATTAGAATGTTTTTATCCTATGCAAGTCACAAAAAGTTTAAGGTTTATCAAATGGACGTCAAATCTGCTTTTCTTAATGGAGATTTAGAAGAGGAAGTTTATATTGAACAACCTGAAGGCTTCCTACTATCAGAAGACATGGATTATGTGTGCAAGTTAAAGAAAGCTCTCTATGGGCTTAAACAAGCTCCTAGAGCTTGGTATTCTAGACTTGACAAATATCTCAAAGAGCAAGGTTTCAAAAGAGGAGATGTAGACAGCAATCTATACATCAAAGAAGAGGATGGACACTTATTGATTGTGGTGGTATATGTAGATGACATCATTTTTGGTGGAGACAAGGACAAAATGTGCAAAGAATTTTCATCATGTATGCAAAAAGAGTTTGAGATGTCAATGTTGGGAGAATTATCCTTCTTCCTTGGGCTGCAAATTTCACAATTAAGCAAAGGTATTTTCATCTCCCAAACCAAATATGTGAAAGAAATGTTAAAAAGGTTTAGGATGGAAGATTGCAATCCTGTTAGTACTCCTATGGTTACAGGTTGCAAGCTAAGTAAAGATGATGAATCCCAAGATGTGAATCAAACACTTTATAGATCAATGATTGGAAGTTTGTTGTATCTAACTTCTACAAGGCCAGATATAATGCAAGCTGTTGGAGTTGTGGCCAGATTTCAAGCAGCACCAAAAGAAACACATGTTCATGCAGTAAAGCGTATATTCAAATATTTGAAAGGCACAATGGATTATGGTCTATGGTACCCTAGCAGCAATGATTTCACTCTTGAAGCATACACAAATGCTGATTGGGCAGGTAATGTAGATGATAGAAAAAGTACAAGTGGAGGAGCCTTTTTTCTTGGAGGAAATCTAGTGTCTTGGATAAGCAAAAAACAAGAATCAGTCTCTCTATCTACAGCACAAGCAGAATATATTGCAGCAACAGCATGTTGCACTCAGCTTTTATGGATGAGGCAAACTTTAAAAGACATCAAAGTGGAGTATGATCACCCCTGCACTATCTATTGTGATAATACTAGTGCAATCAATATCTCCAAGAATACAGTGATGCACTCAAGAACCAAGCACATACCTATTAAGTATCACTTTTTGAGAGAACAAGTAGGAGAAGGACAAGTGTGTTTAGAATACATAACTACAAAAGAGCAAACTGCTGATATATTTACTAAACCACTTCCAAGAGATACATTTGAATATCTAAGGGACAAATTGAGAGTTGTTCCACATCCATCAAGTTAATTGATGGAAGCATGTATTCAGGGGGAGCTACACACAAAATCTTGTAGCTTCATGGAGCTGAAATATTAATATGTTAGAAGACCCCTTGCCATTGATGTCAAAGGGGGAGAATTTGGACACAGCGGGAGCAAATAGGGGATCAAGTTGCCATTGAAGAAGTTGCCATCAATGACAAAGGGGGAGATTGTTAGAAGTAATTGTCATTGATGTCAAGAATCAGTATTGGAATAAAATGTCATTGATGATATCATTGAATGGTTCAGTTCGAATGTTGAGCATTCCAGATTAGATAAATCAAATGTTTCAGTTTTGAGAAGAATCTAAACAGACCAATAAAGGTACAGATTTCATCACCTACAGATTGAAATAGAGATACAGATCAAAGTCTCCAAAATTGCAAAAAGATCTCCAGATCGAATCTCACAGATCAGTTTCTTAGTTGCACAGATCAAAACCTTAAGATTATTATTCAAATAAAGTCTTGATACAGATCAGAAAATATATTTAATTAAATCAAGATAAAAAGTCGTCCTTTTCATATTACGTATAGCATGATACGTATAAAAGAAGTTCTAAAAGACGTATTTAAAAAAAAAAAAGGAGAGAATACGTCCTAACCAATAGAATACGTATTTTTAAAAAAAGACGTCCTAAAAGATGAGTCAGCAAATCAACTGACGCAAATACAAAGGCGTGTCTTCCAACAGACGCGAATTCAAAGGCATATCTCTTATCATTCAACAGGTGCGAAAAATTAAAAGACATCTCTGTTAAAGATCTTACAAACCGACAATTAAATTAAAACAGTCAAAAGTTATCGGGTGGTTTTCTTAAGAGATGCATTCTTTCCTCTTTAGACAACGTCTAGAAAATGAAGAAGTCAAAGTCTTTTTGAAAAGTTGTATTCTTCCATAAGTTAATCGATATATGGTTACTCATTAAAAAATTAATAATGAGTAAATATTAAAAAGGGGGAGATAAAAATTAGAATTTCATTATGAAGAGGCAGATCAAAAGAGTAGATGTGAACTTTCATGAAGAGGCATGTAAACATTGAACAACATATATATGCAATATTCAAATCAAAGTTGAAAGTGTGGTTGTTGTAATTGAAGACTTGCAGTTCAGTCAGATTCCTACCTCCTTGTGTGGGCTGAAGGTGATATCTTGGATCACATAGAGCAGATTGGAGAGTTGGGCTTGTGCAGATCAGATTGAAGGCAGTCTCACTTCCATCAAGTCAAGGTTTGGTGCCTTGCATTAGGGGTTGGTGCTCCTTGTAGGCAGGTGTCTACTAAATTTAGAGGTCTAGGTGTTCCTTGTGGAATTCATTCTACTAAATCATCTTATTGTAAATTTGTAGGTTGGTGCCTACTTGAAAAAAAATTACTTCAATAAAGTTGTGTCAACTTGTGGAAATTGGTTCATATCAAAAAGTTGATTGTAATAAAGTTTGAAAAGATTAAGAAATAAAAGTTTGTGATTGATTTACTGATTCACCCCCCCCTCTCAGTAAATCTTTTGTGCTCTTCGTGTGACCAAAGGAGAGGGGCGATTTTGCTTTTAAAAATCCAAATCTGCATTAAAAAATCTACAACTTTGCAAGAATGGTCGCCCCACATAGAGAAAAGGATTTATGCAATGCCCAAAACAATAATATTTTTATTTCATGAGATATGAGCAATTCTTACAATCAGCTATGATATTCAGCAACTTCAAAATGAGACTGAAAAGCAAAACTAGAACTCCAAAAATGCAAGATACTCAACTGAAATGCAAGACAAACCTATTACAAACTATCTCTCAACTAGTTGCTATCTTTCAAGCAAGAAGAAGAGCCAAGCTAGGAGGCATTCATTCCTCGAAGCAATCCTGTTACCATTTCGGCAGCATAACAATATTGAAGTCATAAGATAATGAAATGAAGACCCAAAGCTCCCTTTTATAATTTTGAGAAGACACTTCCAGATGCTTCTAGAAGGTGCGCCCACTCCACAAGATGCTTTTAGGGTTTTGACTTGACCAAGTCTTCCTTCAAGATGGCATACCTTTTCTTTAGTGATAAAAATCACTTTAAAATAAAACATAAACTTCTCCAAAGGTAGGCGTCCAATTTCTCTTAAGCAATTATTGACTTTAGAAATATAAAAATATTTCCTGATGATGCGTCCACCCATGAGGTCCCCTTTTTCATAACAACTTAAAGTCATGAAGCTAGGCCAAGGGGTTATAATATTAAAATATAACATTATTTTAATTAAAATACTTATCTCTCCAGAAAAAGCATCAAGAGGCCAAAACAACCATACCAATTGAATTGACTGCAAAAGGAGGCCAATTGAACTGAAGCCAACAGGACCACTGCCAGAAATATAATTTACTAAAAATAGTAAATTTGGAAAGTTGCTCGGATCAAAATGCATGCGATACCATTGCAAAGCTTTATGAAAACCCAGAAAGAATCCGCAATCCAAAATCCCAAACTCCAGGATGTAGTCGTCATAACTTACTAAAAATAGTAAGTTCGGAAAGGTTGCCCGACGCAGTTGCAAGTCATACCTCTGCGAAGCTCTCTGAAAACCCAGAAGGAATCCATAATCCAAACACCCAAACTCCAACAAGCAAAACCCTGAATCTTCAAGAGAACCCATCAAATAGCCGGAAACCCTAATTTTGCCACTGACTAGCCTAGAACACACTGGGAATAGGCTACCAATCACTGAAAAGTGAAGTGCTAAAAACGGGGACATTACAACAGACGTGAGCCTTCTCAAGATTGTCACAAATAATCTTGAAGAGCGTGTCATGAAGGACGAAGAAGATAAAGCACTTCTTAAGGTTGAAATTAGGCAACTTCGACAATATATTTCTGATCTCGTTCATGGAAATCCGAGTAGAGCACTTGTTCTTCCACAAAGCACTCCTGCAGAACAACAAAAGCTGGATTAGTTAGTCAATCATGGTAAACTTCTGGACAACTGGGTTTAAAACTTCATTGTTACAGGTCGGCATCTTCTCGTAGAGTTATATAAGTTGAGGAGTAATGCGCATGGACTTCGTCAGGGAATCTAGCAACTCGAAATAATTGTAGCAGAAGGCATGGCAAAAGATCAAATTCTCATATCCTAGTTAGCAGTTGCATATGACGCCATGGTGGTAGAAGAAGAGAAAACGAAGATCTTCGCTTGGAGAGAGCAACACCTTTTTAGTATGGAGACATACGAGTGAATCTCTGCCAGGGTGAATACACTCAAAGAGAACATTACTGGAGCTCTCAAACTCATCAACAACTTTGTCACTTAGATCTCGTGCCATTATCATCTTGAAGATGGTAGACATGTCGAACTTCATGTAGTACAAGTTGAGTTTGAAGGGCTGGTTTGTGATAGTTTGGAGGGAGATCCTGTGGCGTGTAAGTTGGATCACATCTCAGTGATGACAACTAGTTTCAAAAAGGCAACTTAAGAGGTTAGAGAATGCATGAGGGCGATTAGAGATGGTGACAGAGAGTTGAACAGGTAGGTTATCATCGTGGACAACATCAAAGTACCAGAGGATGAGACAATCGACTAGTTCCTGGACGAGGTGATAGCTTGTGATGGCTTGTAGTAGACAGTTAGTTAGAACCTGTAGCTATTTTCGAGGATAGAGTCAAAAGGAACAGTTAGACTTGACATCAGTCTTGAGTTCTAATTGCTGATTTCATGCACGGACATCTCATCCTTGGAGATATCTTTGCGGGAGTTTTGACTTTCAGTTAGGAGTAGTTAATTGATGTTAGTTATCATATATTTTTATTTCAATAAGGAATTGCATGCTTGCACATGTCCAGTTCAGTTGAGTCCTGTTTTGGTTAACTGATGGTAGCTTTCCAGTTAACTGTATAGTTTCCTTTATTTAGGGTTTAGCAATAAAATCTTGCATGCTTGCAAGACTGTAGTTGACTCAAGGTGATTTTAGGGTTCCCTACGCCTTTGATGTCTATAAATAAAAGCTTTCTGCTCATTTGTAATTAACTTTTGCACGAGGTAGTAATATATGCTACACCTACCTTGCCTGTAATATTGCTGGTTGCCTGTAATATTGTTGTTCTGTATCTGTTCACGAGCTTTTACTATGATAATAAATAGCTACACCACCTTGCCTGAATGTTATTGTTATGGTATTTGTTCATCTTAGTTAAATGGAGTGGCTAGTTTGATCGTTTATTGTATGCGTGTCTCGCCAATGCAATTTGTTGTCCTAGTTGGCTATCTTATGTTATGTTTAATAGTTCTTTCAATCTACGCCTCAGATAGGGGTTCCTCCTCTTTGGAAATTTGGAAAGAAGAATTATCATTTTAAGTGTTGTGCCTAATAGACTTTATTTCAGCCTGCGCCTCAGATAGAGGTCCCTCCTCCTTGGAAATCCTCTTGTGAAGTTTATCGTAAAGACATTCCTGCTTCTTTTTCCTCATGCTTGTTTTCTTGAGGAGATTGGATAGATTAAAGCTTTTAGTTTAGTTGTAGTTAGAGATCTGCGAAATCAGAAAATCCTTAGCTGCAATGTTCGTGGTTTTTCTTAACCTTGCGCCTCTTCCAACTGAGACAAAAAGATAGGAGTTAGATTACTTAACTTTTTCACACAAATCAGCATAAAGAGGGAGCTTCCCGTCCTAATTTGAAGAGAACTCATTACGTAGTGTGCATAGCTATCAGTACCAACTTGCACTCCAGAGGTGCTAATTGTTACGCCAACATCTCAGTTTTGGTAGATTAACCTATTATTTGACCCTCGTAGGCTAGTGTGGTGGATTAGAGGGTCCAGTTTGGGTGCTATGGAGCTCTTCAGGTGGCGGTTGTAAGTGTTTATCTCCCCAGATCCTTCATATGTTTAGAGGCATTGATATTCAGGGGTTTCTGGTTCCGTTTTGAGGGACTTACTATTTATAGTAAGTCAATGGATGTTAGAGAGGGACCCTTACTATTTTATTAAGGCAATTGGATGCACAGTGGATACAATGGTTAACTCCTGGGTTCAGACGAAATTGAGAACTAATGGTTATTTGTGGAGTTATGCTATTTTAATTATTAATAAAGTGACTACTTTATTAATAATTATTTATAAAGTGCAATTAGAAAGTTGTATTATAACTTTATGTCCAATGTGGCCATGACCCTCAAAAAGGTCACTTAAAGTACATTAAATATTATTATTATTTGAACGCCCATTTATTAAAGTTATAAAGTGCACATTTAAATATCATTTTTAAATGGTTAAAAGAGCCTTCTAGAGGATCGACCTCTTTTTGGGAAGAAAAAAGTTTATAAAGCATCCACCAAAGCAATTATTCATTCATAAGTGATAAAGTGTTATTTAAAGGGAGATATAAGTATTTAATAAAGTGTACTTTATATTGTGCGCCAAATGGAGGGAAAAGTAAATGAACTTAAAGTGAAATTAAATGAGATGAAGCCAAATGCAAATTAAATATTATATAAAGGCTTTTGAAAAGGGATTTCATTATTCTTGAATCATTCAACACTCGTCAATTCTAAGAAGCTTTGGCTTTGAGGAAGAAACCTAGGGTTTCACTGTAAATTCAATCTTGGAGAAAATAGCCTCTCTTCGATTGTGCTGGTGGCTGCATATGGAGGTCACAGTTGAGCTTATTGGAGATTTGAGATTTCAATTGATGTTCCGTTTTGTAGAGTTTTGATGGGTAATTAGTATTTTGCAGTTTTGGGGTGATTTCAGTGGGTTTCCATCAATTCTATGTTGCTGGATTTTTTATTGCTGAATCAGAGTTTCATTCACAACAGAGAATCGAAGAACTTTTTCGTTCTGGGTATTTGATCATTCCATTCCTCACCCCAAGGTGCCCCTATACTTGCATTTTCGTGGGGTTTGGTGAAGTCTTCAATTTTATACATCAAATCGACCTCTTTGGGAAGTGCGCCACTCCTGGCACATGCATTGCGATACGTGCATTAATTAATCTTCCATTTTCAATAGGGTTTCAGTGTTGGATGCTGGTCGCCTAGGCCAAAGGAGACATTTGCATTTGATTTGGCATAATTCAGAGACTCAGTGTGGATTTGGTGAGCATTTTAGTGGTTCCCAACACTTGTCCTGACAGGTTGAAAATTATATCAGATTGGCTGCCAGTGTTTCCAGATTTCAGTATATTTATTGTCTTTAGTAATCGGGTATGCTTTCTATGTAAAAAGATAATAAAGACAATCATATTAGAATATACATATTGTATTTGCAATCCAAAATGAATTTGATTTGAAATAAATGAATTAAGGGTTTTCTTTCAGTAGTAGTTTGTGTTAGTGTTTGGTAGCTTCAAGAGATATTTTCTCCTTAATTTATTCTAATTAAAGGCAAGTCGGCCTACATATTTCTTGATATTTATTCTTTCAAGTAGCCGACCTAGGAGAGAGGTCTCTTGGATTGGTATATAATGAGGATAGAGTCTTGCCATTTGATTACAAGTTAATCCAATTCATTTTTCACTCAAGTTCGCACTTTCAGCAGTTCGCCATTTCTCCAAGCAGCAGATCGTCATCTTTTAGCAGCATACCAAATTACTGAAGAAGTGTATTCATTTGTGATTTGCATCAAGGATAGGTGTTACCATCCATTGTATTTATTCAGCCTTGTGTAAGGCCAGACTCTGTATCTAGAATTCTGCACTTTTATCTGATATATATAAGAGATTATTTGTTGGGTTTTTCTCCCTCGAGTAGGAGGGTTTTCCCAAGGTAGCTGTTGTGTTCATTGTTGTACGCGGTGTAGAATTTTCTGCTAATTTACATTTCTGATCTAAAAAAAACTAACATGGTATCAGAGCCAGGTTCAGGGAAATCCGATCAGATTTGTCTAAGTAACATTGCAGGAATTCAATTCAATGAAAATCACCTGAAGATGGTGTTTTTCAGGAGGCATCTAGGAAATCAAAGGCTTATAATCATTGATGAATATTGGTTGAAGCAAGGAAATTGGCGGAGTATTTATTCATGCACTCAAATCCATCTATCATCACTCACACTGGATTAGTTGATGTGGAGTATTCAGATCATATTTTATGAAGTGACTCTATTATGATGCCTACATTATTTCTGGCACGGGTTTGAGAGATATTCTATTTTAATAAGTTGTGTATCATTAATTTCTTAGTGACAACTTCCTTTACTTCACCTGCAGAATCTTTGAACACGTTTTTTTTGGTCAAGCTTAGTGAATGGTTGAAAAATTCAAGGGAATGTATGTTGTGTGTATTGCCGTCAGGTTCAATGAAATTGTTTTGGCTTTCTTCTATTGCATACTCTCAATGGTATTCATGCGTTCTTAGTCGTGTGTGATGTGGACGCGTTTCTTTGTCTGTTCACATTCTCTCAGGTTGTGTTGATGTCGATTTTTGAAGATACCATTCTTGGCTCGGGCTGCAATTTTGATATGAATTTAATTTCTGACGGCTATAGCAAAGACCAAGTCGTGGGTCTCTTTGAGCAAGCATAGATCAACAAGGTTGCAGGAAACCAATATTATATGCTGTCGCAAGTGGCATATTATATGATGATGTTGTTGTGGATACATAACTGCTCTGAAGGGAAAAGAAGTCACCTTATGATAGCCAATCACATTCACTTATGCTGAAGTCATTTTAAGGTGATAAAGTATTGCACAATTGCATATCCTGGCAGCGGGAACTCACGGGATGCATTAAGGGGCAACTGGAGGCCGAGGCTATTGAGTTTTGTTTCTACAGTGGATGAAGATGAAGTGAAAAGAGCATCACAATAAAGAGATAAGCATTTTATGTTTGTACCTTTGAATAATGATGTAGTTAATTCATGCATTAACATTGGGAATAGTGAATCATGTATGCTTCTAGCATTGGTTTGGATATTTCTCTTTGGGGTAGTTTGATTCTATGAACTATGAGTAATCTCTCTAAAATGCTTCCAAGACGGATCGAGGAGCAAAAGGATGATGAGAGACTGCATAAGGAATTCAAGGGAGGAAGAGTTTGAGGCATCCTATGAGGAAGTCACACAGGTTGAAGAAATGAACTAACATGATATCAATGGAGACACAACTTGCAGCCATGGGACTGAGTTGGTGGCACATAACTTCATTGGAGACATCTCTCGAAGAGGAAGAACCTATACATATTGCGATCTGTTTCTTCGAAGAGGAGGAAATAACATTCAGAGGGAGTTTGATAAACCAACAGAGGCAACCTTGGATGAGAAGGTCAAGAGGTTGATGCAAGTACTTGGAGCTTTAGAGAGAGTCACATCATCATGAAGGTCTGTGTAATGTATATTTCTCTGAGATGGAGAAATATGAGGTGAAAGCCCTTGTAGTGTATATTTCTTTGAGACGGAGAAATATGAGGTGAAAGCCCTTGTAGTGTATATTTCTCTGAGACGGAGAAATATGAGGTGCGAGCCCTTGTTCATCTCTGAGATTGAGATGAGACGTCATGTTGAGAGACTCCATGACGACATCACGTTGAGAGACTCCATGATGTACCCTTGTACTTGTGTTTCTTTCCACACATGGGAGTAGCCATTGTGGACGTCATGTTGAAAGACTCCATGACAACATCACATTGAGAGACTTCGTGATGAACACTTGTACATGTGTTTCTTTCCACACATGGGAGTAGCCATGGTGGACGTCATGTTGAGAGACCCCATGACGACATCACGTTGAGAGACTCCATGATGAACCTTTGAGCTTTCCACAAATGGGTGTAGCCATTGTGGGCGTTATGTTGAGAGACTCCATGACGTAGATATCTGGAAAATATCTCCCTAATTAAGAGGGAGTGTTAGTGTTTGGTAGCTTCAGGAGATATTTTCTCCTTAATTTATTCTAATTAAAGGCAGGTCGGCCTACATATTTTTTGATATTTATTCTTTCAAGTAGCCGACCTAGGAGAGAGGTCTCTTAGATTCGTGTATAAGGAGGATAGAGTCCTCCCATTTGATTACAATTAATCCAATTCATTTTTCAGTCAAGTTCGCACTTTCAGCAGTTCGCCATTTCTCCAAGCAGCAGATCATCATCTTTTAACAGCAGACCAAATTATTGAAGAAGTGTATTCATTTGTGGTTTGCATCAAGGAGAGGTGTTACCATCCATTGTATTTATTCAGCCTTGTGTAAGGCCAGACTTTGTATGCAAAATTCTACACTTTTATCTGATATATATATATGAGATTATTTGTTGGGTTTTTCTCCCTCGAGTAGGAGGGTTTTCCCAGGGTATCTGTTGTGTTCATTGTTCTATATGGTGTAGAATTTTCTACTAATTTGCATTTCTGATTCTAAAAAAACTAACAGTTTGAATTGTAATAGTTATCATTACTTCCATCTTGAGAGGTCATATATGTATTTGCATTGCTTAAGTTTCCCGGCATCTTTATTGAAAAATTACAAAAAAATCAAATATCATTCGGAATCCAATTCGAAATACACCAATTGCATAGCATTCAGTATTTGGAGAACAATAGGGTTCTTACATTTTCCAATATGTCTTTTGTCAAAACAAGCTCAAGAGAAAGCTCATCAACCTTCCTCTCCCATTCTTTGAATGCACTAATGCCTCCTTTGCAAATTCGATGGCATTATCTCAATCTCTAGTCAAGTGCAAATACTCTTTTTCCACTGTTTCCAAAGAGTTGTTGATAAGATGCAAGTTTGAAGAAGTAACTCTTCCCTCAACACTATTCTGCATGAGGATTTCAAGGATCTTGTGAGTGCTGTCCAACTTGGTGAGGACTTGAATCTCCTTCTCATTGGCAATTAAGAGTTGATTCTTCAATTCACACAACTCCGTAGGTCTTTGTTCAATCAACTGACTTGGTTCTCCATGTAAGCAAGATTTGGAAACATCTTCGTTATTAGGAACCATGCGATCTTCTAAATCTACTTCCTCCTCACTATCACTTTGATCAAAAGTCATGGTAGCCCCCAACTCAAGCAATGAGTCACTATTGAATGCTGATTTAAAATCCTCATCAGGCTCTATTTCTTCATGCTCCTCTGCTGGCTTCTCTGAGAAATTGTATTGATGCTCTTCATGTATAGGAGATTCCCACTCAAAATCTAGATTGCCATCACTAGAATGATGAAGATGCTCCCTAATAGGTGCTGTTCTGAAAATTTCAGTAGCATCAAACTCGTCATTAGTGGCTGCAACCTTCTCAAAGAAGTCATTCATGAGCTTTCCCTTACAAGCTTCTTCTTTAAAGACATCTTTTTCAACAACAATCTCATGGCTTACATTGTGTTCTGAGTTTTGAAAATCATCCGGATCAAAAGGAAATTCATCCCACATAGGATCCTCATTTTGCTTAGGTGCCAACACACCTGAGTCCCATGAGCTAAAGGGATGATTGCTCGGCCCAAGGAAAATGTGATAACTGTCAGTAGTCTTATAACATCCCCAATAGAGTCACCAAAAACTGTCTGTTTTGTGTTGTATTGAAAGGTGTGAATTTAATTGCTAACAAGGAGCAATGATACTGATAAGATTAACAAAGAAAATTACCATGGATATAGAAGGTACATGAGAACTATTATGAAGCATTACTCACTTTTTGGTGGCTCACGTACATGTTAGGGTAGGCTTTATTTTTCCCTTTTTGTTGTTTTTACATTTACAAGGCTCTTGTGAAAGTGAAAAATGCTGTTTTGTAAATTAACAATTTTAAGCTATGCTTTCCTTGTTTATGATTAGGATGCAACTGTATTCTAGGAATTGTGATACAATTGCTTTTTATTTTCACTAATTTTTTTTTGCACCATTCCGTAAACATGTGGATTAATTAACTTGGAATTGAAGTTATTGAACTCCTTTACAGTCTGAACTTTTTGCAGCATTTGAGAAAAATAGACTGTTAGTTGGAGACCTCAGCGAGGCTCAATACAGTCGATGTGGTCGGACAGACAAAGGTGTTTCCGCCTTTGGACAGGTTTCATTTTGTTTTATGCTTTTTTTGTTTTCTTTAAGCTTATGGTTCCTTTTCCTTACCTATTCACTAGTTTTGTAGTAATCTGATATTTAATCCATAATTTTGCAACATGACTTTGAACCCCTTGTTTACTTCAACAATATCACGTGTCTACCACTTTTTGTTTGTATTGCTGCACATAGTATTTGTATTTTTCTATTTCTTGACAATGTTGCTGTGTTTACATACTAGAATGTGCTATGCATCAGGTGATTGCACTCTATTTACGCTCAAATCATAAAAATGTAGCAAGTGGCCCAGACTCCAAGGATCTAGAAAACATCTCTGGTTTGTGTTTATCACAAAAAAATAATCTCGTGCAGAAATATGTTGTTGAGCTTCTTGTACTTATGCCTCTCATATTTAATGTTTAATTGGCTTTCAGTTATGACCTAAATGAAAGATGGACAACAATTAACTTATTCATCCTTTCTGTTTGTGTTAATGGTTTTTTCCTTTTTAAAACTATAGTGTAGAATACATGTACAAAATTCCATTTTTGGTTTGATATGATAGTTACCTCTTAGTATTCTTTTAATTTTCTAGTTTGCAATTTCCTTTGTTGTAGTCTAAATTCTTAAGAATTAATATCTATTTGATCAAGGATTAGTGTTTAGGATAATGGCATTAACAAATTGGAGATGGAAACATGAATAGGCACAAGGTGTACAAGAAATGTTGTCACATAAAAAGTCATTGCCATTTATTTTAAACAATGTTCTTAGAGCAAACACCCCACCACACTCTTAGTCATTTTTAGTTTAAACTCCCCTTGACCTAACCCCCTCATTGGAATAGCCTCCTTGGAATCCATGTCATCTCTGGTAGCTTCTTATCACTCTCTCCTCTATGACCGCTTTTTGTCCTCCAACCCGAACATTGTTATTCATATTTTCAATAAGGCTAATAAACATTACTTAGTTCATCCTCGTCTTAGCAACAACATCAACATCTCAGTTGCATCTAAATCGCCATTTGATTATCATTCCTCCTCACTACCACCTATAGACTCTATTAGAATTTGTTATGGACAACAAATCTGTCCAAGACCAAATACCTAATAGCTAATCGCAAATCTAGATGAATAGAATAATGTTATTCTATATTTAATATTATGAGACAATATTACAAAGAGTAACATACAAATATATAGGCCTCTTGAATGCATGAATCATGAAGATGCAATGTCCAAGAGGTATGAGTTAACTCTCAATCACTCTCAATAAATAGATGAGTTAACTCAGCTTAATTGAGACAAAGGTGGCCTTGATTAAAGAGAGTTGGCACCTTCCTACCACCAATGAGGTAGCGGTGGCACATGTCTACCTCAAGGTGAGGTGTACATATGTCATTGCCAGCTACTTAGATAAGAAAAATTAAATATCCTAGTTATTCTATGTATACTTATTAAATAGATGCAACATCACACTTAGAATAGAATATATCCAAGGTGAATAAAATACTACACCAATGTCCCCCCATAAGTGCAACTTAGGGAAAATGAAAAATAAGAAATGGGTCTTGACTATTGGGCCATGTTAGGTACCCAAGTACAATGATCCCCTTTAAAAGAAGGAAGGATAAATCTTGTAGGAAAAAACTCGTCCAAGAGAAAATGAAGAGAGAAGGTCAAGGTGCCCCACCTCAACTTGCCCCACCCAAAAAGGTGAGAAGGATAAAACTGCATGTATGGTGTTGGCGTTTAAATTCGCACCTCTGGAATGCGTATTTGAAACGGACAGCTATGCACAGATAATCTGCTCTTCAAATTAGGAGGGGAAGCTCCCTCTTGCTGATGGTGTTGAAAGAAAGTAAACTAAGAACTAAGTTGCCTATCTTTTTGATTAGCTTAGAGCACAAGGTTTATTAAACACAAACGCCGCAGCTGAGATTTTCTGATTTAAAGAACTTCAACTATGACTGACTTAAACTAAAGACGTTTCTGGTTTCTCAAGTAATAGCAGAGCGAGAGAAACTAGAAATGGACAAGGTAGATTTTCTGACAAAATACTTCAATGAACTATCTCTCAACAAACACCTACACACTTCAATGCAAGTTGAAATCAAGATCATAAAAGTAAAACATAAATAACGGAAACTTGAGATTTTATATCAAGGCAAAGGAGGCTCGTGATTTTATTACTCAAATCTCTAGAACAAGCTCACTTCTAACATGCCTGGAACAAGAAATTGCGCTAAAGAGGCTTGCAATCTTGCTCTTCACACAATAGAAACAGCAATCACATTAACTCCTTGTTGGCTAAAGAGGCTCAACAATTTGCTATCACAACACAATTGAACAATACTTGAGCAACAAATAAGGCACAATAGGCTCAGCTTTTTTACCTAGCATGGTTAAAACAAAGTGAACTGAAATTGAATAACAACTTGCTGCAATACAGGCTCGCAATTTGCTATCACAATAACCGTTAAAGAAACTAATGAGCAAAGGCTCTTATTTATAGACAAGCAGAGGAGTAGGGAACCCTAAAATCTCCTTGCTTTCACAATCTAGGGCTTGCTCAGCAAGCAAGCTTTATTACTAAATCTAGGAAGAAGATAACATCTAAAACCCTAAGAAAGCGTAGTGCTGTTCAATATTTATATTTTATCTTCTCAAAGAATGGATAAGGATCAATTCCAAGAATAGAAAGGAAAGCGGGAAAGAAAGCTCTAGAAGAAAGTTGTTTTAAAGCCTCGACCACACCGGCTAAGAAGTTTGAAATGGTGTCCTCGGTTCTGCATCTATACCCCTCAATGGAAAAGTACCGCTAAGAATATCTTGAAGATCAAGGAGATCCTGTGAAATCTTCAATCTCATTGGCTGCTTTCTAACTTGGTCGACATCATGGAAGTGTGACTTGGCAGAAATCTTATATGCTTTTCTTTCATCCACCTTTGCGCAATCTTCTTACTGTATTTATCTTTGTGCACATTCCATATCCTTTCACATTCACCCTTTGAGAGAGTTACGCTTTCAGGCCATGGGGGAATGGAAAAACACTTCTTGATCATATCAGGCTTTAGACTACAAATCAATCTGCCATCTGCCAACTGGATCTCCCTAGTAGCCGAGTTGTAATGCTTGATGCAAGCGACATTTAACTCCAAGACTCGAACTGATATAGGAATAGACGCTTGCCATGCAGGGAGTCCGTAATGTCCTGTGTTCCCGATTGAAGTGTTGCTTGCTCTCTCCAAGGCATGTAGATCGAACACCGGCTTGATATGATGCAAGTCCGTCTCAGCCGTTTTGATGTAATCATGATAAAGAGCTGATTCAATCTTGAAAACATTGGGAGTGTACTCCATTTAGGAAAACTTGAAGAATGACTGTAAACTCGCCTTGGTTCTGACAAGTTTTAAGCAATTTCTATGCTGATTTTCTTACTCCAACGGGAAATTTTTTGAAATTTTTTCTCAGATAAGGGGTTTTGTTTAGAAATCCATATAAGACAACCTGCATCGGCCCGTTTTTGAAAATTTTGCATTTCGCCTGAAAAAGCAGCAAACCCTAATTTCTTCAATTTTCCTCGAAAAAAGCTGGCACCTGGGTTTTGTTCAGAATATGATTAGAAACGAACCCAGTTGATTAGATTTGCAAAATATTGAGGGCTGATCGAAAAAGCAGCCAACCCTAGAATTTGAAATTTTCTTGAAAAAAAAACTGTGATATGGGTTTTCTTCAGAAGACTGATTTGAGAGGACCCAGATGGTTGAAAACTGAATGCACTGAGGATTTCACTGACATGCAAAATAAAAGCACTTTGCTGCAACTTGATGAAGTTCTTGAAAATTCCTTCAGAAGAACGAAGTGAAAAGACCCAGATGATTGAAAAATGGAGTGCCTTGGCCTTATCTTTGAAAAACTTGATCTTCTGGATGAAAAAGCTCGAAAAAGCAAGGGTTTAAGTTGCTGGTCTGAAAATTTTGATGAAAAACCAGCAAGCTATGCTCTTGAATCTTGAAAAATATCTTCAAACTTGCTGCTCCAACTTTCTCCCTTGAAGGCTACCTGCAAAAATAATGAAAATAACATAAAAGAAAGATGTTAAATAGACTTTAGGGCTTTGAATTAGGTTTTGCTTTCTTTGCTTTTATTTCCAAAACCCTAAAATCTTCAGTTCAATGCATTTGGACGCCATCCTTCTTCACTTGTAAATTTGAAACTTTTGAAAACTTCGAAAAATCTCAAAGGCATGAGAAGTTGGGCGCCCTTCTTCACCGGGGCCGCCCACTTCGAGCAGTGTTAGCCAAATTTTTAACATTTTCAACTTTTCTTCATTTTGACCCCCTACTTCGCCTCTGATTTCCCGTTTGCAGATTGATTCGACAAGCGAGCTGAAGGTTTCACAGCAGAGCCTGACTGATTCTGAGAAAGATGTTCTAGAGGCCCCTGTCGCGAAAAACTTGATCTTGACCTCCGAATTCATGGGAGCCTCTTCCTTCCAGGGGCGCCCATTTTACCCAAACTTAGCCATTTTTATGATCTTCAAATTTCTTCATTGACTCCTCTTTTATAGACAATCTCGTCGAATCTGGTGACTCGGGCATCGGATTGACTGCCTCTCATGCTCATCGCGGAGCTGACGAGATATTAGAAAGGGTCTTCTGGGAAAGATTTTGTCGAAAAGTGGAATTTGACCCCTTAAAAGCTTGGGCGCCCTTCTTGACTTGGGGCGCCCATTTCACCCATAGTTAGATTTTTTTTAAAACTTTTCTTGTTTGCATCTGAACTTTGAAATTTAGTTCTTGTCGGACCCTCCGTTTGGCGCTTCGGATCTTGCGACTGCAGACTCTGATCGACGTACAAGATATCTCATTGGAAAGCTGGATCAATTGTGAAGAGGTCACGTTAGAGCTTCGACTCCAGATTCATCTGATGGGGCCCTTGAAAACTTGGGCGCCCTTCTTGACTGGGGGCGCCCACTTTCTCCAGACTTAGCCATTTTTACTGATTTTCATCTTCAAGTTTGAAATCCTCATTCTGTACCTTTGACTTGGATCTGAATTTGCCGGAAGATGACCAGTCGAATGATTTGACGGAGACAGGCGTGTTGAAGCCGGTTGAAATTTGAAGAGACTGAGCATATTTTCAAACCCTAAAAGCGAGATCAGAGGCCTCAAAAAGCTGGGCGCCCTTCTTCACTAGGGGCGCCCAAAACCTCAACACTTAGTCAAATTTTGATATTTTTCAACTTCTTTCCATTCTGACTTCAGTTTGAATACCTCGTGTTTGGTGTCGAATTCTGGATGACTGGACGATCCGTTGACTGCGCCTTTGGATTCGCTACGAAGCTGACAGAGAACTGAGCAACTTCAACTTGGAGCTTAAACCCTAGTTTTGTCATCTGATGTCCTAAAAAGATGGGCGCCCTTCTTCACCTGGGGCGCCCAAGTCTAGCAGTGTTAGAAAATTTTCATCATCTTTCATTTTCCTCGCTCTTTATGTCAAGTTCATCATTTTCCTCACGAAGTTTGAATGCTGAAACTGACGCCTGACAACTGACTGACCTCCATTGATGACCTCGGAGCTCCAGATATGCTTCTGAAAAAGCAGAATAGACCCAGTAGGGCCAAACTGTTTATTTTGAGATTCTGACTGAACCAGCCTGATGTGGATGTATTTTGAACCAATCAAAATCAGTTCGGGCCCTATCGGACCAAAATTCTATTTTTAAAAACTTTCTATTTTTAGAAAGTTTTGCCAGTATCCATTTCCAAGAAAACCCAGAAAAACCCAGAAAACGTTACTAATTTTAGAAAATTTCTAAAAATAGCAGTTTTCCTAAAATTTAGGGATGAAAAACTAAGATTTGGGTTTTGTTGTTTAAGCCACTCTTAGCAGACTCAGATTGTCAGATTTTGAAAATTTAGCGTTTTAACCCCTCATGCAAGATGTGCACACCCAAATTTTGACCTTTTTGACTGATTTAACAAGACTTTTACTTATTTCTTCAAAATGTCTAAGTGTAACAACAATTTTAATTTTGGGGTACAACATATGGATAACTTTCTCTCAAAATTGAGAGAAGAAGAAAGACTATGCAACCCCCTTCAATGTGTAGTTTCCTATGGAATAGTACATGCTTGACATAGAATGTTGGAGAGGGTCCAAGATCGTCAAACAACATTCCACCTTTTGGGAAGAAACAAAGCCAAAGGTGTATGCAAGATATCTTCCTATTCTTGAAAGGAATATGAGGGAAGAAAAAATAGAATATATGATGTCTTTGGAAGCGGCTTATGTGTTGCCATGTTGGTGATGAGAGGTGCCACAATTAAATTGAAAGTCTCGTGACTAATTGAAAAATGTGACAAATCAGAACCTTGTGAAGATGGATGTAGAACAAGATCAAAAGATGAAGATGAATCCTCCAAATGCTATTCAATGATCTCCAAGCCAATGCTAAACTGTAACAAAAATTAATGAAAAATATTAGGTACTGTGCAAGATTCAGGTATAGTAACCATGGATGTATGGTGCTCACCATAAGTAAGACAACTGGTCCAATGAGAATTTCGTAGTCTTGTAGATGTCAACATGAATGATGATTGAGTTGAATATGGAGACTCACGAATAGCTGTAGAATGTGTCACTATAGAAGTAGATGTAGGCGAAGAAGAACAAGAGGGATTGAATGTGTCCTCATGACATCTGAAGAAGATGATGATGCAACCCCATAGGAGCTAACATCAAAGAGGAGATGAATATCCACAATACTTTTATGAAGATTCAAAAAATGAGACTCCACAAACAAATTTGAAATATTTGGCAAGTAGATCTTCTAATGAAGTGAATTAGGAAGACTGATATGAACCAATTGTAAGGAATCATTAAAAGTAGTGGATGAAGCAACATTAGATTTGGATAAAGGAAGAAGTGATGGAGATGGGATCTTAGTGCATGTCAATTGACTATACAACTTATCCTTGAATGATGTGTCCACACAAGATACCTGAGTATGAACATCTGATATATATGCTGATGTTAGATTAGAAGAATTTGACAAACTATTGTGATTATCCAGAAGAAGCTAGTTAAGTTCATCAATTTTCTTTAGAAGACATTCATTTCCATCATGATTTTACTTCCCATGGTGACCACATTTGACATTACATAATTTATGAGGATTATGTAGAATACTTAGATCGAAAGGAGAAAGAGTAAGAGAAATGATTAATTCCCACAAGACTACTCAATCATAAAACCAACAAAAGAAAATGAAAAATCATAGGATTAACTGGCCAAAATCACACAATCATGAGACCCCCTAACCAAATTATGATGATGGCATTTCATATTTGGTGCAATTGTAGTTGCCACTTGTCAAATTTGTGAAGTAGTCTTGATGTTAGTGTATTACAAATGCCAAAAATATGCCACATAGCTGAAACTACAATTTTTGATATAGAATGGGATAGATCTGACTACACCAATGAGAAGTAAACGAAAAATCACAGACTTTCAAAAAAATTGCACTAACAAATGTTACTATACGAGCTTGAATAGAGTCTTGAAATTTCTCAAATTGAGACTTGCTTAGCATCACCTATGAGAATTTGCAATTTTCATAAAATTTGGACACCAATATCATGAACCATCTATACCATTGTGAAACTCATGAAAAACTTGCCCATATGAACAAAATGCTCGAAAAAATGAGCAAAAATGAACACAAATGAACCCTTTGAAGTTTAGGTAGCAAAACTCAAACGATGAAGGGGGAAAAAATTGGAGAGGGGGTTTTGATGTTAACATAATATCAACTAATGCTAGCCAAGGAAATATGCCAAAATGACAAAATATTCTACATAGTTTCAAAATTGCCGTCTAATCGTACAAAACCATTGATAATGCCAGAAAACCGTTGTACAAAAAGATAAAATCATTGTTCGGATGGTGGGAAACCAGTTATGGGGTTTGGAGAGTGGTTTATGGTTGTTGTGCCAGCTTGTATTTAGATCTTGTTGGCTGTATTAAGGGTGCTGTAGTCCCTTTTGTCATTGGTGGGTGGTTTGTTGAGGCTGTAGGTGGTTTGATGTTACTACTAGTGAAATAAGTTTGTTGACGGTTGTGAGAGATGGTTGTAAATCAATAGGGACCCATGCCCGATAGTTAGATGTGGGGGCAAGGTCAACGAACTACTCAAAGCTTGTGCCTTGTGTCCAATAAAATTTGCCAAGAAACCTTAAATCTCAACAAATTTCGGAACAACAAATTTAATACCTATGGTACACTTAGATTTTCCTTGTGCCAGTGATTTGCTTGTGCAATAAACTTTTTATTTGGTTTTTGTGATAGTATGATTTGTATGACTGAGGAGGGATTTTTTTTCTTGAGGCCTCTAGATAAGACAACTCAATTTTTGAGGAATTTTGTATCCCATCTATGGTTTTTGGGTCTTTTGAATATGATGACATGGTTGGATTTGACCCAAAATGTTTTGAAAGATTATGAACTTGCTGTATTTAGCATGCTCCCAACTTCAATATTTGTAGTTTTGGCTGCCAATGTCCGATTTGGACACATCAAAAGATGGAACTGACTTTCTCAAATGTTGTGAATTCAATGATCAGCTCAAATTTTCTCTAAAGATCACCCTAAGCTACATGCAAACAAATCCCCAAATTAAGAAGCCCCAAATCTGCTATTTCTATTGAGTTTTTTAATTCTTTAGATCATCATTTGATGCAAGAGAGGAGCATAGTTAATTTTTCAAGAGCATCCATGATCTCAATTTCTAGATGGACTAATTTTAGGACATCGTGGCTTTGATACTATGTTAGAATTTGTTATGCACAACAAATCTACCCAAGACCAAATTTGTCATGTCCTCTTTTTCAATAAGTTTCTATGATGTTCCGTAAGCTCGTTTCTCATTTCACATGGGCTTAAGGAAATAATAGTATGGAAATGATTTTATAACCTTTAAGTGAGTTGTGCTTTTTATGTTTTCATAAGGTGACCACTTAAAGTGTTTTTGTAAAGTGGACGTCTACAGTGGGGGTCTTTGTAATAAAGCATTATCATAAAGTGGGCACCTAGAGCGGGGGCTTTGTAATTAAAACAAATCTATTATTTAATCCTCCTATGTGGTGTTGGAAGAGGCACTTGGGAATTTGAAAATGTCCCTTTTTTGAAGGGAATGTTGGGCACCCAAGTCTATATATGCAAGGCTTTTGGCCAAGGGATGTATGCTTGTTGACTATCTCGATTCCCTCAAATAGATTGGACATCATGTTCATTCATCATTGGAGGTTGGAGGATGGAAAATCCCTAATTTCCATCACTCAATTAGCAAACAAAAACTACTGATTCAAACTTGGGGTGATCTCATTCAAAGATTGCATAAGATCATAAATGTTGAATGTTGTAATATTCATTTCTAAGATATATTTCATTGTTGAATCTCAATAGTTTTGGTTTCAAGGTTGTTTGTGCAAGGCCAATTCAGGAGGAAATGTATTGTTTGAGTGGCTTCATGTAATGTCCCCTTCCAACTAGCCACTTAGAATGCCTCATTGCCTTTTAATTCCTGAAGGCAATTCATGAAAAAAGGGAGTCATTTATTTAATTATTTAATTATTGCCTAAGTTTCAAAATTATTCTCTAAGGTGATATTAAATAATTAATTAAATTATTTTCGTAAAGTGACTAATGGAAATATTTAATAAAAGAGACTATACAAAAGTCACTTTATTTTTGAAAGAGCAAATACAAAAGAAAAGAAGTCACTTTTCGGGCATCTTGGGAAATATATTTGAGAAAGCTCATTTTGAACGCACTTTTGAATGAACATATTTTCCTCTGCAAATAGCGAACCTCCTTGGACGTGGGTTGGAACCCTAGCTCTTGTTTCGGCTGTGAGACATCAGCCCTAGCAAGATTTCGAAGTGCTTACAGATTTCACTTTGTGAGGTGGAGTTTTGAGTTGAATCGAAGCAAAAATATGATTTTGTTTCAGATTTTTGTGATACTTGTTCACTGAAGTTTTGGCTACCATTATTGGTCTATTTTTGATGAAAATATGGAGCAAATGAAGGTGCCTCTTACCATGAAACCTTAGGCGTTGTGGAGGCACTTATTTTGAAGCATATTCAGATTGAAACTTGAAGAATCTGGGCGAGTTGAAGAGTGTTGCTGTGTAAAGGTGTGCAAAGGCAGATTGGAGGTATATGTGAGTTCCCAGCATCAAAGCGCACATCTCTTCTTGCACTTCCTGCCTTGTTTCATCCTCACGTGGGCTCTAGAACCTGTGCGTGGTCTGTTGGTGAGGCGTGAGAGGCCATTACTTCTGGTCGAGGGCATTTCTGGAGGATATGAGCATAACACTAACTGCTATATGCATTTCAGTCTATCTACCATTTTCAGGCTTGGGCATTTCACAATATCATTCTGTTCAAAGTAACTTCTGATCAGAAATATCAGAATATTTAAGCTTGTGTACTGAAACAAAATTCTGAGTATATCAAACTTGTAATCGATTATAAATTCTGTTATAATCAATATTGTATTTGGGTATGGATTAAGTCTGAAAATATAGCTTGTGCGTGGGAACTTTAGCATCCAATCTGGGTTGGTCGAACTGGATATCAGGTTTGAGAACAATTTCTATTTGCATCTTTAAACTTGTAATACTCTCAGATATCCTTATTGTAATCTGCTGTGCATGAATTTCAATCTTAAGAGTACTCAGAAAATGTCATTAAAACTGCTGCTGCAGTCTTATCATCCTTGTTGTGTAATGCCAATATTAGTATCTCTGATTACATACTCGGCGAGTACTCTCCGAGCAGCCGAGTAATCGTTTTTTTTTTGGCTGGGCGAGTAATCTTCACTTTTACTCGCAGGAAACCCTAGCCGATTTTTTTTTCTGTTTTTTCCCGAGTAATCGCCGTGTAATCTGTTGTTTACTCGCAGAATAATCGTCACAAAAACCCAAACGCTTTTTTGACGCGTCGTTTTTCTGTGAGTTTTCATTTTCGCGAATTATTTTACCGCGCACGCGTTTTAGATTCTTGTTATTCTCGCCCTCGTTCTGCCTGGCCCCACAAAATCCTGCCAAACTGATTCTGATTAGTTTATTCACCTTTGATTGGAATTTGGTAGCTCTGTGATTGGACTTCACCTGTTTGAGAGATTGTATGGACTTCTGGCGCGATTTCCAGGTTAGTTTGAAACTTTGATCAAAACCCTGTGCCTTCAATGAGTAATATTTCCTGCGTTTCATATACTGTGCTCCATATTTATTTATTTTTTCAAATACCCGAGCTTCAGATGACGCGATTTAGGTTTAATTCTTAAATTTTTTCAAATGCCCGCTTCAAAAATGACGCGATTTCATCATATTCCGCGATTTAGGTTTATTCCGCCAGACTTCAGACGCGATTTGCATTGGATTTTTTGTTTTTTCAAATCCCTGAACTTAGAAAATGATGCGATTTGCATTGACGCGATTTACATTGGATTTTATTTTTTTCAAATCCCTGATAGAAAATGACGCGATTTCATTTTATTTTCCAGAATTAATTAAAATAATGCGATTTACATTGGATTTAGTATTTTTATTATTTTATACATATGCTTTGTATAAAATAATAAAAATATTAATTCATTTATTTCTACATCAAAATAATATTTATTATTATTAAAATTTCGTTTTCATTTATTATTTTATTATAAATTTATAATAATATCATGGAAGTTAAAATGTTCACTTTTATACATAATATTTAATATTTATTAATTATTATTAATTTATTATTTTAAAACAAAAATTTCATATATTATTTTATTATAATTTATAATAATATCATGGCAAATAATACTATTGTTTTACATTTCTTATTATTATTTGCCAAGATATTATTAATATATTATAATAAAATAATATATAAAATTTTAGTATTAAAAATTTAAAATAATAAACCCGTCCAGTGAAAGAGACAATGAAGAAATGTTGTTCCTGTTTTTTAAATTTTGCCATGTTATTGAGTTATTAATATAAATTATTCGTCTTAAAATAATAATGTGAATTAGGTCTTAAGAAAATGCTTAACATTGAAAATAAAACGTGCTAAAAAGTCGAGAATCAAACTCATACAATGTCATACATGATTTAATCTTTAATGAATAAAATGAAAACATGCTCAAATTTCAGCTTCTAAAATGATTGATGCTAATATGATATCACAGTAAACTGATAAGTGAAAGCTAAAACAAGAAACAACAGAATCACAGATAACTTGCATACAAGTAAATTAAATCAATGTGCATCCAACAAAAATTAAAAATATAAGAATGAAAAAACTGAAATTAGAAAGACAGTATACTGAATGAAATGTCTTACAGTCTTTCACTTTGATAGTTTACAACTTTACTGTTTGATAATGATTGAAATTATAACGGTGAAGTTAAACAATTAGTTGATTGTTGATGTTCCTTTCACTTTGTATTGGATTTGTTACATCTTCTAATATATTCATTATTCAACATCTGATATTGTAGGTTAATATTTAATTGCAATGGCATCCGCCTCTGCATCTGGTTCGAACACAGCTGCCTCAAGCCAGAGCATTGAAAGGAGACCCCCTGGTAGCCGTGATCCTGCTTGGAAACATGGATATTATGGGCCAGTACCAGGAAGTGTTATTTGTACTTGGTGCAAGAAGAAGATTAGTGGAGGCATCAATCGCCTCAAATACCATCTTGCTGGTATCCCTTGCCATGATGCAAGGGCATGTCCAATAGCCCCTGCAGAGTTGAGACGAGAGATGGAAGCTCTTCTTGCAGCACTTGATGAAAAAAAATTGGAGAGGGCAAAGACACAAGCAGCCATACAAGCAGCCATTGCTCCTAATTTGACTGAAGATTCTGAGGTAAATATGCAAGGCATTGTGGGCTCTAGTCGTGGTCCACATATACGTACACCATCCACTTCATCCACTTCGAGCAAATTCCAATTTTTTGTCCCTAGAAATGTTCAAGGATCACAACCTTCATTGGAAGGTACTGGGTGGAATAAGGAGGTGCACAAAGAAGTAGACAAGGCTTGTGCTAATTTTTGGTTTTATAACAACCTTCCCTTCAATGTAGCAAGGAGTCCGTATTGGGAGTGTTTGGTGACAGCATTGACAGTTGCAGGGAAAGGGTACAAGGCTCCTAGTACAAGAGATATAAGTGGCAGGTTACTTGAAGATGCTATTGTAGATGCAAAAGGAATTGTGGAAGCTCAAAAAAAGCAATGGCAAGAGTATGGATGC
>VDFB02382089.1:0-44168 GCA_007258455.2 Sequoia sempervirens
TGATGTATATCCATTTAGAATGGATATCCATTTAATAACGGATATCCATTTTGTAAGTTATATAAAAAACAAAAAAGGGACCATTTTGAGTATTTCAATGTTCCCTACATTCTTTTTGTTGTGAAATTCTCATGTTATCTATCTGCATCAGATGAAATTCAACTTTCCAAATATTCTCTAAATTTTTTTTTAGAATTCCAATCATTTGTGTGTGTGTGTTTTTTTGTGCAATTTGGAGCAGCAATCGACGTAAGAGAAAAGGTCAAAGGAAACTTACAGTAGATCAAATTGAAGCATATAGAGCAAAACATAGAGAAATTCATAGGAAAAGAAAACAAGGTATGCAAAAAATTTGAATTGAAGCTTCTTCTGAACCATTAAATGTTAATTCAAGTGAAGATGAAATAGGAATTCAAAATATTGAACATCATATTCAAATTGAAAATGAAAACATTGAAATTGAAAATTTGGAAATTGAAAATGAAAATGTGAACATTGAGAATGAAAATGATGTTGAAAATGTTATTGAAAAATTTTAAAATAAAAATGTGGTTGAAAATGAAATTGTTTTTCACAATGAAAACATTGTTCAAAATGAAATTATTATTGAAGATGTTGAAAATGAACCTTATGCAACACCTAATTAAAAAATAACCCCTAAATGATTGGTTGAAATAGATGAGAACATAATTGATAATCTTCAAGGAAAAAGATCACAATGAACGGTTCGTTTGGGGGCTACAAAATTTTTCAATAAATTCTTTTCCAATAAGACATTAACTGAACAATTCCAAATTTTTGTGCAATTACTTAAGACTTACAAAATGAGACCATTATTAAAAAATTGAAGATTCATCTCACAAAAAAAATGGAAAAAAATAGTCTTATTGTAAAAAAATATTTTTAATGCTTTAACCTCTCTTGGAAAGAATAGTAAGGAAAAATATAAAAGGGTTGCTCGAAGAGTGATCACAACCTCACTAGTAAGCCATCATTTGAAAAATTATAATTTAATGAGACAAACTCGTAATCATTTTAACTTAAATTGTAAAACATTGAATAGAGCATTGTCAAGAAGAGGAAGACTTGATAGTTCTCTTCAAAATGATATGTGGGATTTTAGTGGGAGGGTTCCACGTGTTGATAAAAGGAAAACCAATAATGTAAAGATGCAAATTGAACAATATTGGAATTCTCACTCTAGAGTATCACCGAATGTAAAGGATTTTTTTAAAGTTACGAATTGGTAATCGAGATCGTACATCGCATCCTAAACATATTTTTTGGAATGTAGCCAAATAATTTTGTACAAACATTTTTTTCAAGAACATCCACATTTTCAAATCTCAAAAAGGGCTTTCAAGAGATAAGTAGAGTCATGCATTGCAACTTCAATGTTGTAAATACCATGTTGAGTTTTCAATGTATCATGAATTGTTATGTCATATTTGTTCTACTATGCATACTAACAAAATGTTGTAGGAGTGCCATGAAGTGCAACTTCCCAAGTCATCCAAGGAGTTGTTAGATTCATTTTTATGCATTAGAGGTGATGGTTTCTTATTTTATAGAAATAATTGTTTAAATGAAACGTGTTTGCAATGTGGTGGTTTATCAAGGTTTGTAACATGCTTTCATGAGGGCAACAATCATGATTTTGGTAACAAAATTCTTGAGAAAAATAATTATGAGATAGTCAAATACGTATTGAAGAGTGGAGGTGAGGGTTCTAGATGTGAGTTTGTTACATGGTGATCCCACAAAGCTGGTTTTCAATTTCTGGGAGGAACTAATTTTTGTTGAAATCACATATTTTTAGAAAATATAATGATTTAAGCCTTAAAAGGTTCCATTTAAAGAATTCCAATTGAAGAGGGTTTGATCAAACTACCTTAAATCAAACCCCCTTGGATAGAACCCCGCTAGTTTTAAACCATACCTATAAGAGAGTCTCCTTTACACCTATCAAAATGCGATAAAAAACCACTTTTGATTTACCTTTTTGGGGGATCAAATGAATTCATTTAAATTTATTTTTCAAGTATGTAGTCCTATTATAACTTCCAAAAAGTATAATTTTAAATAAATTTAATTTATTATTATATTTATTTTTATTTCTAATGAATGTAGGTCTTTCATTGAAAGTCAAGCTCTTTGTTCTATATCTAGAAAAATAAGCAGTTATTAAAAAAAAAATAAAAATTAGTGCAGATATTGAAATCCTTGATCCAACAAAGAAAAAATTGAATTTCGATACCATACAAAAATATTCGTGTTATATGATCGCACAATGTCGAATTATAATTGGTTTGAAGATTCAAACTTGATTAAGAAAATGGAAAAAAAGTTATCTAAATTCGAAAGAATTAGTTATATGGAAAAAAAGTTATTTGTTATATAGTGAGCATCACTTTTTAAAAATGTTGTTTTCTTAAAAAAAATAGTTTTTGAGGGAGATGGAAAAAGAAGTGCAATCTGATTCCAAATTTTTAAAAAAATATATATTCAAAATCTATAGAAAAAATTTCATGAAACTCTAGTTTGCACCATCTTCAAATTCCTAATGGTTTAGCCGCTATAGGTGCCCAAAAGTGAAGATTTAGTTAAAAAAATTATTTCAGTGTCCAGTTTGGCTAAAAATTGTAAACCACTATTGTGGGATCACTATACAAGAGAGGTAAGTATTACTGATTTTATTTCATATTTTAAGAAAAAAAATTTATATAAGTATGCAAGGCATAGCCACAGGTCACACTGGCTAGATCGGCAATTTAGGATGTGTAAGGACTCTTTCACCATTGGAACTATTGTCTCTATAGTTGATTTTTCTGAAAATTACACATTGCAACCACAAAATGAAGTTCAATCACAATATTATAATTCTATTCAAATTGCTATTTTGTCCACATAACATATAGGCATGCCCCTGATAGTACAGAAGAGGACATGAAGATAATTAGGGAGTACAATTTTTACATGAGTGATGATAGATCTCATTCATCCAAGTTTTTATTATGACCATATAAATTTATCATTTGAAGTACATTGCGATGTTTTTGGCATGATTGATCATGGATTTGATGCAACAATAGCCAACTTTGATCCTTTGGTAGAGGTATGCGACATATTAGAATAATATAGATTGGTTATTCTAAGTATGTTTTATAGTTTGCATTACCAATTCATCATCATTTAGGCTGTTTAGAATAATATAGATTTCTTATTCTAGGTATCTTTTCTATTGTGACAATATAGATTTCTCATTTGAATTATATTGCAATGTTCCTAGCACGATAGATCATGGACCTGCTGCAACAATTTAGCCAGCTTTGATCCTTTCAGAGAGGTATGTGATAGATTATAATAATATAAATTGGTTATTGTAAGCTTCTTTTATAGTTTATGTTACTATTTCATCATCAATTAGGTCATTTAGAATAATATAGATTTGTTATTCTAAGCATATTTTCTATTGTATGTAGTTTGAATGCTACCTTAATGGTTTGTATAGGTGCTTGTCACTCCAGAACATCAACATGTTGCTCTTGTGGAAGACTATACCAACTGTGAAGGAAATGTGTGCTCTATTTCCTTCCCCTACTGGGAAATGACTATGTATTAGGGTTGTTTATTGTATGCCTACATGGCATTTGTAAATCCTATATTTGATAGCAATTATTGAATGATAATATCATGCATATTGTGTACACTTTACGTGTATTCAAGTGTACATACTTTACAACTTATGTGTATACTTTGTCACTTATGAGTATTCCAATGTATACTTTACAACCTAGATGTTTTAATGTGTATACTTTGTATTCATGTGTGTAGTTCATGACTTAAGTGTATTTGAGTATTCTAATGTATACTTTATGACCTATGTGTTCTAATGCGTATACTTTGTATTCATGTGTGTAGTTCACGACTTAAGTGTATTTGAGTAAATGAATCAAATTTTCACTTACTCACAAGGAACAAAACGAACCCTAAACCCCTTTGCACCTTTACATCACATCCATTTGACCCATTTTCTAGCAACTAAAAACTTGACACCAAATCAAAATGCCTTAGATATATCAAAAAAAAAGATAGGTTATTGTGAAGGGTCCCAACATTATCCCATAGCCTTAGAAAAAGAGTTTGTAAGCATCACAATTTCCAAGAAATAACCCTTCAAAGATTGCTTCCTTTTAGCACTTTGGACTCTTAATGGAAATCATCGATCTAATGTAGCTCAGAGTGATTATGTGTATTTGGATGAAAAAGAGGACCATACCTACTATAAACGTACCCATTTGGACATGTTGGCATAATCTATTTCATCCTATGAGTTGTAAAACAAAATTTGCACCACTTTACAACTTTACACTACTTGCATCTGACAACTATTTCCTCAACTAAAAACTTGTAACTATGGGAAAACTCCTATGAGATAGCAAAAAAAAAAGGAGGTTATTGTAGAGAGTCCCAACTTGATCCCATAGTCTTAGACGGAGAGTCTATAAGCATCGTAGTTACTAAGAAATGACCCTTCAAGGATTGTTGTCTTTTAGCACTTTGGACTCTTAAGGGAAATCACTGGTGTAATGTAGCTCTGAGTGATTTTGTGTATTTGGATGCACAATTAGATGCACAAGATGACCATCCCTAACATAAAGATACCCATCCAGACATGTTGGAACAGTCCATTTGGTCGTACGAGTTGCAGAACGAAAGTTGCACCAGTTTGCAACTTTACACTGCTTGCATCTGACAATTATTTCCTCAACTAAAAACTTGTCACTGTAGGAAAACACCTTTGAGACAGAAAAAATTGAGAGAGGTTATTGTAGATATTCCCAATGCAATCCCATAGCTTCAGACATGCAATCTATAAGCATGACAGTTTCTGAGAAATAGCCCTTCAAAGATTGTTGTCTTTTAGCACTTTGGACTCTTAAGGAAATCGTTGGTCCAATGTAGCTCGAAGTGATTCGACATATTTGGGTGAAAAAGAGGACCATCTATAGCATAAACGTACCCATATTGATGTGTTGGAATAGTTTTTTTGGTCCTACGAGTTGCAGAACAAAAGTTGCACCACTTTGCAACTTTACACTACTTGCATTTGACAACTTTTTCCACAGCTAAAAACTCGTCAGTGCCACAGGAAAATACCTTTGAGATATTAAAAAATGAGAGAGATTATTGTAGTGGGTCCCAACATGATCCCATAGCCTTAGACAAAGAGTCTATAGAAATTGCAATTTTTGAGAAATAGCCCTTCAAAGATTGCTACCTTTTAGCACTTTTAACTCTTAAGGGAAATCGGTGGTCCAATGTAGCTCAAAGTGACTTATAAAATTTGGGTGCAAAACAGGACCATCCCTAGTGTAAAAATATCCATCTAGATGTGTTGGAAAAGTCTATTTGGTTGTATGAGTTGTAGAACAAAAGTTGCACCACCTTGCAACTTTACACTACTTGCATTTGACAACTTTTTCCTCAACTAAAAACTCATCACCACAAGAAAATTCCTCTGAGATAGCAAGAAATGAGAGAGGTTATTGTAGAGGGTCCCAACACAATCACATAGCCTTAAATGGAGAGTCTGTAAGCATCACTTTCAAGAAATATCCTTCAAAGATTGCTTCCTTTTAGCACTTTGACTCTTGGGAAATCACGGGTCCAATGTAGCTCAAAGTGATTCAATGTATTTGGGTGAAAAAGGACCATCCCTAGTGTAAACGTAGCCATTTGAATGTGTTGGAACAATCCATTTGATCCTACGAGTTGTAGAACGAAAGTTGCACCACTTTGCAACTTTACACTGCTTGCATCTGACAACTTTTTCCTCAACTAAAAACTCCTCCGAGATAGAAAAAACCAAGAGAGGTTATTGTAGAGGGTCCCAACAAGATCTTTTAGCCTCTGATAGAGATTCCATAGGCATCACAATTTCTAAGAAATAGCCCTTCAAAGATTGTTGTCTTTTAGCACTTTGGACTCTTAAGGGAAATGTTGGTCTAGTGTAGCTCATAGTGATTCAACATATTTGGGTACAAAAGAGGACCATCCCTAGCATAAACATACCCATATAGATGTGTTGGAACAATCCATTTGGTTCTACAAGTTGTAGAACAAATGTTGCACCACTTTACAACTTTTTCCTCAACTGGAAAACTTGTCACCATAAGAAAATGCCTGTAAGATAGAAAAAATTGAGAGATATTTTTGAAGAAGGTCCCAACATGATCTTGTATCGTCTAACAGAGAGTCTATAAGCATCATAGTTTCATGGTCATAGCCCATCAAATATTGTTTCCTTTTTGCACTTTGGACTATTAAGGGAAATTGTTGGTCCAATGTAGCTTAGAGTGATTCGGCATGTTTGGATGCAAAAGAGGACCATCCCAAGTCTAAAATTATCCATATGGACATGTTGGAATAGTCTGTTTGGTCGTACAATTTTCCAAATAAAATTTGGATCACTTTGCAACTTTACACTGCTTGTCAAAATTACAACTTATTGTCAAATCATGGAAGTTCAAGAGTCATCTTGTTGTAGTTCATTGGAAAATAGTTGGAAGTTGTTTGGTAATGTTTTTAATGCCTTTAAAAGGCCTTTTGAATGTTTGAAGAGGAATTAGCCATTGAGAATTTGAATTTTGAATACTAAAATCACTGTTTTCTCATAAATTTATGTGTTTTTCCCTTATAATCTGCAGATTCAAGGCAATGTACTTGCTCGTATAATAATTTCTTTCTCTAAAAGTGGTGGAATCTGGTAGAGGATTATTGTAACTTCAATTTCTATCTAATCTTTTATATTTTAATTGAGTTTAAAGCATCTTGGAGGAAAATTATTGTTAATAGGTCTGTGTGACTAGTTTAAGGGTTTTGAAGACTTGAAAATGAAATAATTGGCCATTCCATCTATTGTATATGTTGTGGCTCATTGGAATGGCCCAATTAGGTAGGAATTATATGTTAGAAGGGTTTGGGATAGTATGGGAGGTCAATTGAGTTTTTGGTATGATTCCCTAGATGCGAAAAGTGTGGTTTAAGGGTGTTAGTAATTGAAATATATTGGGTTGGAAATTTATAAAGGTGTATTAAGCATATGAAGACTTCTATAAATGTGTTTAAGGTGTTTTTTGAGTGAGATAAGTGTGGAAATGGATACTTTCAATAAACCCCCTTATAATCTCGATAAAATGAGGGTTTCATGATTGAGTGACTTAGATGGAATTTACAAGGATGATAGTTGTGGAATTTGGATGTTTATAGCATGGTGAGATACTTTCCAAAGGAATCTTTGAGGGGCAGTAGTTTTAAAGAGGAGTTGTTTTGTAAATTTGGGTTAATTGGAACCCTATTCAATGACATAGTTCAATTTAAGTGGGGTTTTTCCAAAAAAAGCACATTAGATTTTGAGATATGTTAAATAGAAGGGTAATGGGTGTCTCTCACAACCTTTTTTTTTGTGGGTTTCATTTATTTTTGTGAAGATATTTATTCTTACTCAAGATTATTTTATACCTTTTACATGTTATTAAGCTTCAATGAACACTAAGTGACATTGATTTTTATCAAGATGATTATATTACTTTTGAATTAACACTATAACATGAAATGAATTTCATTAAGTTGTATCCAATTTTCATTAATTTTAACTTCTTTTGAAATAAAAATTAGTTATGCACTTCATTACACAAGTTTAAAAAACAAAATAATGCCAAATGTAAATTCATTCAATAGAGCTTGAAATCATGGGTATTCTTAAAATGAGTGTTTGATAAAAATCTATTGGTAGACATGTATGAAAAATGTGGCATAATAGAAAATGCAATGAATTGTTTGAAAAAACTCCTCAAAGAAATAGATGGATTATGAATTGTAATTCATAAGTTCTATTAAAATGTTATTTCATTAGTCTATAACATACATTATTAGTCATAACTTTAAACCATTCTAGGATAATTATACATTCCATTTTGAAAACTCAAAGTAGAAAGAAATGCACATGAGGAAAAAAATAGATTGAATATCAATTCTTATATATCAAACTATAGAATCATTGTGTTTGTGCATATACAAATTTGACATATGCCTACTTAGAACAAGTTTTACAAATTTTTGCATATATGCCATCTCAAGACCTATCAAACCCTAAGTACATGTCAATATATATCATATCCTAATCCTATGCAAGACCATCAAAACCAAGCCTCATCGAAGAAGTTAGTTGCTTTGAAGTTTCCTACACAATAACATTTCAAACCATAAATTAAATTATGTGAATGGTTAAAAAGATAGACTAGTAAATAGAAACTTATAAACCATCATTTATAAATTACAAATTTAACATCAAAATTAGTATACATGTACTATATTATATCAATAATGCAATTCTTGTTTACCTCAAATCTTGTTCTCTTTTTTGCAAGACGTTCGGCATATGATTGTCCCTTAGGATGATCAAAAGTCCTCATATAAAGTAATGGTCTCTCACTCATCACAATGTTGAGTCAAACATAGGACTATAGCAAATAAAATAAAAATGATACAAATTAACATATAATTGTTGACAAATAATCATATCTACTAATCACATATTTTCTCCTATCTAAACGTAAATCATCTGCAATATAAAATAGACACATACCTGTTGTGATGCTATGACACTAGATGGGCTCATAATGGCTGGATTAGCTAAGATGGTTTCCTATATAAAAAATGACAAGAATGTAAATTCACGTGCATATATAATTATAATGTCGAGAATAAAAATATATATATAACTATTGTGCAACTTCATCCAATAGGTCACACCCGGTCAACAAGGTTGTACGAGAGCTAGGTTGTTGCATAAAAAGACAAGATTACATTAGACTATCAATATATATACTACATGTAGTTAAACATAATAGATTTCAAATATTAACATCTAAAATAACAATTTAAATAATTTACAGTGTATTGATTCTCTAAGGAAAATGAAATGGCAGTATGTGTAGCCTGATGCACTTCAGACATCTACTCCTCTATCAACAACTGTTAAAGATTCCATCACATAAACATATATTAGTATAAATATATCTCATAAAATATGAAATAATTTACATAAAAAAACATGATGAAATTACTTTAATTCTTACCGGTCCTTTTATATCATCTGTGATAGTCGACGTCTCTCCTACAAATGCTCCACTCTATGCTCTATCAACTCCTACATCTAGCATATCATGAACCTCAAAGTCAAATGTGTCTATGGGAGCCTCAATGGACCGTCAAAGAGGACCAAAACATAAATTGTTGCACATCATGCAATGATGAGGCACACAAATATGTCCCAAAGAGGATGGTGTACCAGTGGGAGCTAATGGTTGTGTACTAATGGGAGTTGATGGTGATGTACTAGTGGGAGTTGTTATAGAAGGTGCATCACCATCATGTTGGGATGTATTAGGTGCAACACCACAGTGATGGGATGCACCTTTAAATGGCTACACAACATGATGGCTATGCATGACCAAATGATCACTCAACAAATGTAAAGTATAAATGCTCAAAGTCCTTGCATCTACAATAATCTTAGGGTAAGGTAGTAGAGTCAGAGCAGCAATAGGTGGAGGAGGATGAACTTGGGTAACTCGGTATGCTCTAGGTCTATCTTGTGGCATCCCTCTACCAACACCCTCAAAATATCACATCTCAAAGTAATTGTTATGTTTCCCTAGCACAAACTCAACATATAGATGTTGGAGAAAATATTGAAGGACATCAAGATTGTTGTTCGGTGGTTTATCAAAAACCATCCACCAATGTCTCCAAAAATTATCTAATATGCCTCGATGGGTGCACCATTTAATTGAAAATTTTGGTTTCCACACATTAATAGGCTATCCAGTTCTTTGATTGATGAATTATTGGGCTAATTGGGATTTCTCAATATCAAGAGCCTTCACCTCATCATATGATAACCCATCAACATAAAATTGTTTTTGTCCCTCTCGCCACTATGCAAATCTATTATGCTAAGTTGCCAAAGTTTCAAAATTTAAAATGATTGTTTCCAAAGTGTTTTTCATGTTTGATAGTTCATCAATTGTCTCATAAATTTGACATACTTTTCTTAATTGATCTAAGTTTCTCTTAATAGACTCGTGTATTGTTGGCACATTTGGATTTGAAAACAATGGTTGCGGTGGAGGATTTGGAGTGTTTTCATTTTGTGTGGGATCAGGGTTTTCATTTTGTGTGGAGTTAGCATTTTCATCTTGTGCAGGGTTAGGATTTTCATTTTGATCCATTTTAAACCTATTAATTGATAAAAAAAATTCAAAATTAACAATGGTTTTAATGTAATAAAAAATCTATCAAATATACCCTATTTTTGACTAAAATTCAAAAAAAAAATGCAAAATGAATATAAATTGAATAAAATTTGAAAAAATCAAACATACCTTAGAAATTTGATAGATTTTTTAGCAATTTGACCTTGTCGAAGAATATATGAGTTGCACTATTGAAACCACACAAAGAACATAAAAAATAGCTCTCAAGTTTTTTGGTTTTTTGTTTATAGCATAGGAAATAGATATCCATTTATAATGGATATTTGTTTCTTGATTCATATATTTTTAATAAAATGGTCGGTCCGGGACCAACCATATTTATTATGGTTTTTTGAAATGTTTAATATAATATATAATATAATATATTTATATATATTTAATATACATTATATTATAATATATATTATATTATATATTATACATTGTATATAATGTATATTATATTATTTATAATATATATATTATAATATTTAATATATGAAAAAAATATTTTAATATATAAAATAAAATAATTGGCTGGGGCCGAACCTGACACAATTATAAACATTGGCTTAAACAAAATAGATATCCATTTGGAAATGAATATCCATTTCTAACAAATATTCATTTTGGTTTGGTATTACCAAACGAAAATAGATATTGTACTTGGCATACAAAAATTCGAAGGCTTGAATTTCACATTTTTGGACATGTTAAAATGCCTTTTTTCCACATCACCACTTTTTGGAACCTCATGATCTTGCACAAACCCACCAATAAAATAATAGTATATTCACAACTTAGGGGATGCAATGCATCGCATCAAGCCACTAAGAAGAATGTAATATGCTAAAATAGATCACACTTATGAAGGACATCACACCCAATGTCATCCACAAAGTGATGAACACATTGTATGAAGTGAAAAGGCTACACTAAGAACCAAAAAACACAAATGAAATGATGCCAATGTATGCCCCCCACTTTAAAGGGATTGCTATAAACCGTTTTGTGAACACTTACTTTAAAGTAGTGAAGGAAAAATGAAAAAGGAAAAAAAGACATGAGAGCCAACTTGGAAAACCCCTATTCCAAGTCATATGTTAAAGAGTAAGGCTACGCCATGTAAATGAAAAAGAAAACAAAAGAAAATGGAGGTTGCCCCCCAAATAGGAACACACCAAACACATAAGCGATCTATGGATTTGGGGTCAGTATGTTTAATGCTGCAATATTTTTTCTTAAAGAGGTTGGAACTATCATCATTCCCAAAATCACATAGAACTAGAAGAATGACACAAAGAGAGTGAAAACAAAATTTTAAAAAAAGTTCATTTTTGGTCAACATGGAAGAGACATTGCGGTCTCAACGCATTGCATCATCCCCAAAAGGAGAAACACAAGTGAAAAGAAAATGAAAAGGAAAAAGAAAACGAAAAGATTTTGGGTCAACATGAAGGAGACATTTCAGTCTCAATGCCTTGCATCATCCCAAAAAGGAAAACATAAAACAAAAGAAAAAAAGGAAATGTGCAACATACAGAAGAATAGAGGTACGAATAGAAGTGTACACGGAGAGAGAACATCAAATGCACATTATGAGGGAACACAATATGCACATAAAATCAAACCAAAGAAAAGAAAAAGAAATATAAAATGCTAGTAAGGTGAATTCAAGTCAACCATCCAACAATTCATCCACCTCCCAATCATGTTCAATGTATTGTGAGGGCGGTTGACTATCCAAAGGAAGAATTGCAAGTGTTGAACTAGGAGATGCACTAGGTTCTTCACTTGGTGTAGAAGGTTTATCATTTAAGCTCATGGTAGATGAAAATAAATTTTTTAAATAATTATGCACTTCTCCATCTATTTTTGTGATCTCCTCCTCCTCATCATCATCATCATCAAGATTGATTATGATAGGAGGATGAAAGGTTATTTCCAAGGAAGAATGTATCAAAATTTGTGACTGTTGGATCAGTTTATTTTGTTGTGAGGGATGGACTGTGTTATCTTGTGGCAGGTCAGAAGGAAGAGGGTGGTCATCTATTGCTTTTGTTAAAGGAGGAGGTTGGTTTTCCTTTTTTTCTTCCATTCGAGACTAATGTGCAAGGAGACGATGACAATGCCTACACTCCCTAGCATCATGGTTTTTCTTTATTTTATTTTGAAGTTGTTGAGGTGTAAGAGTGAGTTGATCCATCATAGGTTCCTTTTCTTTTGGAGGGGGAAGAATGGAAGAAACTAAAGAATACGGGTCAATAACTTCCTCTTTAGCTTTATACACTTGTTTAATGCGAGGAGGCATGGAAAGATTGGCTTCATTTTCTCTTGGTCATTTAAATGATGGATGTAAAGTTTCTATAGTAGGTTGCTCATTAGGTTGTATTGTTTGTTCAATGTTGAACCTAGGCTGAGTTTCATCTAGGATAGCAGGAGTGGAAGTGGATACAGACACATTATGAAGAGACAATTCGGCTATGCATTTGGCTTTGAACTTTTGATAGGTTATGAAAAAGAAGTCCTTTCAAGGGGTGATGGGTTCCATAGGTTCAGGCTAAAAGGCTTCTAAGGAAAAATTACTTTTGGAGGATAACAGATTAAAGCCACTATGGTGTATGGTAAATATTTCATTGCCATGTGAAAACTTCAAACATTTGTGAACAACTGATGGGACCACTTTCATCGAGTGGAGCCAAGGATGACCCAACTGTAGATGAAATTGGTGTGATTGTGGAATGATAGAAAATGTTACATCCAATTTAATTTTGGGTCCTATCTGTAATGGGCATACAATTGATCTGATCATAGGGCACAAAAAACCAGTGTGTGTTTTAATCCATGTAGTTGGTTTGTTATAATCATCTTCATAGAGATCATCTAATACTAAAAACTCTTTTGTGATCACATTCTTGCCACAGGCAGGATCTATTAATATCCCATTGGTGGGCTTATCATAGATTTTGTTGACTATGTAAATAGGACCATCGGGAAGATTTTTAAGTATATCATGAGAGGAAAAGGTAATATCAAGAGATTTTTTGGTTGGGCCCTTACGAGGGACAACGTCTATCATACCCACAAGCTCATCTATAGGATTAACTTCGGTAACATTTGGAGAAAGATCATGTTGTTCATTATTTGTATCAACATTCATTACATCAATGTTCGAAGGTTCACTAGCCTTCACAAATGAAACATTTTTTTTAGGCATAGGGTTGGTAAAAAATTGTAAATTTTGGTTAGGGGGTGCAATGGACTTATTTCCTTGATCATTGAAACCCATGATGGACAAACGAACAAAATCAATGAGGTCTTGAACTAAGTGTTTGAGATGCTTACATTGTTTGTTGTCATGTCCATTTTGGTGATGAAAATGATAATAAGCATTAGGTTTAAAGGTGGGTGGTAAAGGCTTGGTGGTATCAAGTTGTTTAATGTTAGGGAAAGTGATCATGTATTGCTAGAACAATTGGTTCATTATATTATGGAGGGTATTAGGTAAGGGAGTAAATTATCTCTTCAAATCCCCATAGGTAAAGGGTATGTTGCTTTAACAACTGCCACTTGACTCTAAATAGGTTGGGTTGGTTTAGAGAAGGAAGATTGAACTATAAAAGCCTTTTTTTTGTTTAAAGTTTTGCACATTGTTTTGCTCAATTCACAAATAGAAACCGAGTTGTAATAATCACAAAGGGTCATGCATAAATACATGAACAAAGGGAATTTCATCATATTCAACTTATCCTAAAGGTGAGTGTGCAATTTTTTGATAAACATCATCTGCAAATGTGAATTGGGGATCTTGACATCAATTTGAGCATACAATGACTAATATCGTGAAATGAAATTAGTTACCTTTTCATATGCATTTTGTCTACATTGCATTAAATCAACCATTGTCTTTTTAGGAGTCATATGAACTTGGAAATGACTTATTAAGGCATCAAAAAGTTCATTGAACGATCAGATTGAATGATTGGGTAAGTTTGAAAACCACTCCAATGTCATGTCCTTCAAGGTCCTAGGAAAAAGTTGGGCTAACAACTTATCATCAAGGACCAGTGGTATGCAAGATCATGATGGGCCAAAAAGGCAATATGATGGGTATGTGGCTGACAACTTTTTACCAAAAATTGATGAAACAAAAAGGGTTTTTAAAGGTGATTCTCAACTTTCCACCAATATAAATTATGCTTTACTTTGAATGTAATAAGTAATTATTATTTATTTTCTATTCAAATTACAACTAAAGTCTTAATTGATAGGTTGATTGAAAAATATCTATAGATTTAAAATATCACATTTTTGAATCCAAAACATGCATCACATTCTATGCTTCATATACTATAGGATTTAAAAAAATAAAAAATGAATTTCATGAAGTTTTGACCATGTTAAGGTGGTCGACATATAGGTTTTTATATTTTTTCAAAGTTGTAATAAAAAATTAATAATTAATTATTTACTATAAAATTTATAAAAAATATGCATCACATCGGGACATGATTCCTCTACTTATATCTAAAATATTATAAAAAAATATTATCATTTTATTGTGGTTAGGTGGTGACATAGACCTACTTCTTTTTTCCCCTGAAATTTAAGTACTATTGCATTGAAATTTCAAATTTTCACCAAATATATATATATATATTTAAAAAAACCTAGTAGTTTAGAAACTACATTCAATTTGCTATAGATTTTATTCTTACATATTTTTGAAATAATATAGATAACTTATTCAAATTTTTACGTCAAGTTGCCTAACTCTGATTTTTCTGAATTTTTTGCCACTTAAGGGCCTATTTTTTCCATGATGATCCTACACATACCCGAAAAAATCACTACACAAGGTTGTATAAGCATTTACATGATTAGTAGGGTCTTCTTTACCTCCGTATTTATCAAACCTAGGAATTTCAATTCCTTGTGGCATCAATGTGTGTAAGATCTCTAAGGATAATGGGCTATTGTGAACATGATATGTGGGTGGAGCATTTTGGATTTGGCTAATAATGGATATTTTTTGTTGCATGGATGAAACTATGTTAAAGAGTTGTGTAATAATGGGATCAGTGTAAGTGGTATGAGGTGGAAGGGAAAATGGTGGAGTGTATGTAATATTAGGGGAAGTGAAATGGACACTAAGTGGAGTGAAGGTGGAAGAAGGAATATGCAATAACACAAAAGAACTAGGAATGCTAGTTGGAATTGCAAAAGAAGGAGCCACATGACTCACCTATTGCATAGTTGTTGTAACCTAAGGAGTGGTATAAGTTGGTATGGATGTTATGGTTGAAGGAGGAGGATTATGAGGTCCTCCTTGGCTTACAACAATGTTGGTTGACTGGGATGTAGGAGAATATTTATTGTATATCTTAGCTATTCCTTTCATAAATTGTAAGCCATTTTCATTTTCAATCAAATGATGAAGGTTTTCTATTGCAGGGATGGTAGTTGTGGAAATGTTTTCAAGGGATAAGTCATGTTGTAAATGTGCAAAATCCTCATGAATACTAATGATTTTTTCTTGCAAAATGGAATTGTTTTGTGTGTCAAAATTCATTGGATGGAAAGGTGAAGGCATAGTAGGGGTATTTTCCATGCCTAATGCACCATTGTCCATACTAGGAGTAGGATCTCTTGAGATCCCAAGGTCCACAACGAAAATGCTATCATAGGAAGCCATGAGTCTAGAACTTCGCCTCACTAAAGTATTATCAATGGGGCACCAAAACACTCATACAAGTACCAAAAAAGGTGGGGTGAATGAAAATACAATGTAATCTAGGAGTATAAAGTGCAAATAATAGGAATTTTTCAAATTGAAACAGAGAAATAACAAAGAATAGAAATGCAGTAATTAACTAGAAAATGCCCAAAAAATGCAGTATGAAATATGTAGGTGGATTGATTCACCCAGGGTGGTGAATGAGTCCAAGTATGATATTTTTTGTGTTTTTTAGAAAATTTAAAGTGATTCTAATACTTTTCAGATGCAAACTAAGGATGCAAATGCAGATTTTCAATTTTTTCAATGATATGTTGTGCAAAAGTCAAGTCTAAATGAGTATTTCACTAATTAACTTTTAAGAAACCCTAGGATGCAAATTCAATGCAACATACAATGAAATTAAGTCCTAGGATGCAAATATAAATGCAAATCAAAATGATATGATGTTCAATATGTAGGTTCACCAAAATGAACCATAGATTTTTGGTTGTGAGACTTATAAACTACTCTTGCACTCTTAGGATGTTTCACCTAAAAGGAGAGATATAAACCTCATAAAAAATCAATGTGGTTCATTTAAATTAAGATGTTTATGATGTTGTTAAGGCTAAATGAAACTAAGCTAAGTTATTGACTAATTATGAATGCAAAGTCTAAGAAACAAGTGATGTTTGAAGACACAATGTGATATGCAAGCATGAACTAAAGTATGAACAAATGCAAAACAAAAAAGAAGAAGGTTGAATTAGAGTGAACCTAGGTAGATAATGAAGAATCTAGAGTATCCTAAGTGCTAACAGAGATCACTAAAAATAACCAGCGGGAATCATTCGTAACTTATGGTGAATCAATCTTGCTTCTAATGAAAACTTCTAGAAACAAGTTTTTGAGTGTTGGGATCCAAAATCTGACAAAAATTGTATTTCCAACATTAAGGTGGGACTCATTCGACACTAATGTAAAATTAGTCCTCTCCCAAAACTCTATGAAATCAAGGACCAATTATATAACACTGGATCTCTGGTTCTCTGCTTCTTAGGTTGACCGAGTCAAATCTACAGAAAACGGATTTTAGGTTGTCTCCAAGCTTGAAATAGGTTATAGTTGACTTGAAACACTTTTTTGACATGTTGTCCACCTTTCAACACCTAATTTCTTGATAAATCTACATACACAAGTCTGTAAACACACATACAAAAGGGGGAAAATGGTTAAGGGTTAGGTTATAGGGATTTTCCTTGGTCAAATCCCATGTTGGTAATCAAACCCTTAATGAAGAAATGGAATGAAATGAACAAGGAAATATGAATGAATAACATGCAAATGTCCTAAGCTCACCAACCTTGTTGAAAAAATTTGAAGATATATCAATGGCTATTCCAAGATACTTGATTAATGCTTGATTAAATGATGCAAATTGCTTGAATGCTTCAATGAATGAGTGAATAATTGAACTTGATGAATGGGGGTTAAAATGGATGTAAAAACACTTATTTATATACATGTGTGCCTTATTAACCTAAAGATACCTCATCACAAGCCAACATATGGTGATTTTATCTTGCTTGTAAGTTTGTGTCGAGAATTGTCTTGCATTTAATGTTGTTTGCCATGTTTACACTCAAAAACACACTTAATTAAGCCTTATAAAGGCATAACGGGGTCAAACAAAGCATAAGAAATGTGTAAATAGTGAGATTAAGCCTAGAAAAGCATGAAATCTTGTTACAAGACTTTACAACACTTCAAAATAGGACTTGATAAGTGATGAAAAGGTGATTTTTAGGTGAATTGTAATGAAAGGAGTCTAGAAAAGTGTAGAAATGTTTTACAACACTTCACAACACCTTCACAAGATGCTATAATTTGAATTTTAAGGAACTAATGTGAATATTCAAGCCACATTGTAACATTAAATCAGAGAAAAATGGACCAAGCATTGTGGAGAAAGGCCTAAAAGACCATGAAAATTCCAAGAGGCCATTTTTCTATGGCACAAGAGTAAAATATCAAATATAAAATTTTGGATTTTTAATATATATGGTCATACAAACACAAATGATAAAATAGTGTTTGTGGAGATCTATTTTCTTAATCCTTGAGGTGCTATCTAATTCTTTGGTTGTGGTTGGTGAGGGCTTTAATGCCATAATTGAATTTTTAGAAAAGTTTGGTGGTATAATCCCAAATAAAAGGGTAATGGAAGACTTTAACAACTTTGTGGAAAATAATAGATTGATTGATTGCAAGCCTCAGAATGGTTGCTTTACCTAGGCCAACAAAAGGAAGGATATTTGTCAAATAGCTGAGAGGCTTGACCACTTTTTATTATCTTCAAGTTGGTTGAAATCAGATTTTGATGTTTATTCTTTAGTTCTTGGTCTTCCTGGTTCTAACCATTTTCCTCTAACATTTAACATTATTGAGGATAGGGCCCCTAACAAGATTCCTTTCATATTCAAACCCATGTGGTTTAGGGATAAATCTTTGATTCCTCTAATTCAGGATTGGTGGAAAAATGCCCCGTTTTTCCCCGAGTCTCGTATGTTTCAAAAGGTTAATAAATTGATTTTTTTAAAAGGGAAAATTAAAGAGTAGAATTAGTCTCATTTCAAGAATATCTTTTCAGAAAAAGTTAACCTTCGAAAGGAAATTGAAGACCTAAATGAATTTGTTATTAACAATAGAATTAATTCTATTTCTTTTGACTTACAAAAATCTCTGACTTCTGAGCTTGATGAAGTTCTCCTCTAGGAAGAATGTTATTGGAGACAAAAGTCTAGGGACACTTGGCTTGCACAAGGGGATAGGTAAAAAAAAATTCATTCTTTTGCAAAAATTAAGAGGCATAGGAATACGATTTCTTCAATTAAAAACAAATTTGGCTTTCTTATAGAGAAGGGTAAGGAAATTGATAGGGAAGCCACTTCTTTTTTCAAGAATCTGCTTATAGCTGAACCAATCACAATCAATGCCTCTTTCTTGGATGGCATTACTTTGGTAGTTTCCCAAGCAGATAATGATATGTTAATGGCTCCTTTCCCCCTTTATGAAGTGAAATCTGTAGTTTTTTCCATGTCTCTAGAGAAGGCTCTAAGCCCTAATGGGTTTACTACCCTATTCTTTTAGAAGTGCTGGGACATTATTGGTCAAGATGTATGGAGAGATCTAGAAAAGGCAAGATGTAATAGGACAATTCTTAAAGAGCTCAATAACACCTTTATTTCTATCATTCCAAAAGTGGACTTTCCCTCCACTTTTGCTGATTTTAGACCTATTGTTCTATGTGATAACCTTTATAAAATTTTCACTAAGGACATTTCTATTCATCTTGCCAAGATTATAACACATATTATCTCATATGAACAAGGAGGCTTTGTTCCTTGTAGGGAAACTATTGAGGGTGCAATTGTGGCTCATAAAATTTTGCATTCTATTATGGTTCATAAGATTCCAACTATGATTCTTAAAATGGATATGATGAAATCCTATGACAGGGTCAATTGGGAATTCCTCCTTGCAGTCCTGTACAAATTGGGATTTCGTGAAAGGTGGGTGAAATGGATTTATTCTTGTATATCTTAGGTCAGATTTTTAGTTCTACTAAATGATTCTTCATGTGGTTTTTTCTCCTCCTCTGGTTGAATTAGAAAAGGAGATCCACTTCCCCTTTTCCTTTTTATTCTCATGTCTGAAGGTTTTTGCACGACAATTAAAATGGCTAATTAATTGAATATTTGGAAAGGCATTCATATTCCAAATATATAGGAAAATTACACTCATGGTATTTTTGTTGATGATACTTTGTTATTTGGTTATGCCTCAATCCCAAAAGCCAAGGCTATTAAAAAATTCATTATGGATTTTTCTTTGGCATCAGGTCAAGTAATCAATCTAGCTAAATCTAAATTGTTTTTGTTCAATGTTCCTAATTTTATTCAAAATAGACTAATAAATTTTTGGGGTTTTCCTATGGGCACATTACCTTGCTCCTATTTTGGGATACCTTTCTTTATTGTCAATAACATGTATGTTTTTTGGGAAAAGACCCATACCCCAGTTTCTAATAGAATTCTTTCATGGAAGGACAAATGGATTTCCTTTGCAAGTAAGATTCAAATGATTAATTAAATTCTTAATGTTCTTCCTATTTATTTGATATCAGTTCTCAGGGTCCCTAGCTCCATTTTAAATCAATTAAAATATGTTTTGTGTTTTTTTTTATGGAATGATAATGTGGGGGGCAAGGAGAAGCTTCCTCTTATTGCTTGGCACAAAGTTTTCCTTCCCAAGGATTTAGGTGGGACTGGTATTAGGAATATTAACCTCCAAAATGTTGCTTTAGGGGTTAAACTTACTTGGAGACTATATGAAAATCCACACTCTAGATGGGGAAGATTAATGTTCTCCAAGTATTTGAATTCCCATCCTAGGGAGAGCCTCTTCAAGGCTTCTTCTTTACCTAAGGGGTCTGCAGTTTGGAATTTTATATCCTCTTGCCAGTCAGTTATTCTTCCTCATCTTTCCTAGCTGATACATAATGGTAAAAAAGAAAAGTTTTGGGAGGATGTCTGGAATGGTTATCCCAGTCTTTCCCAATTGAGGGATTGGAGTAATCTAATGCAACTTCTTAAAAGCCTTTGCAGCTCTCATGTGGCCGATTATTTCACTTTTGAATACATTGATTCCATTCCTAAGATCTCTTGGAAGTCAGTGGAAAATTTGAATGTTCCTTTGTCTATCAAGGTGGCTTATAAAGAGGAAATGGGAAAAAGGAGCATTGTCTTTTCTGATAAAGAGGATGTATTAATTTGGACTAAAGCAAGGCGAGGGAATTATTCAGTCAAAGAAGGATATAATTCTTTATTGTCTTCTTTAAGCAAATCTAATCTTCCTTATGTTCTTTTCTTGAATGAGGCCTTCTTTCCAAAGGCTAGAGCTTTTACATGGGTAGATGTTCAAGATAGGGTTTTAATTGTGGCTAGGTTTGATAGGGTGGGGCTAATAGCTTCCTTCTCATGTGTTTTTCGTGGTTATTTTTTAGAAACCTCTGACCGTCTTTTTTTTCATTGTCCATTTTCCAAACAATGTTGGTATTGGTTGTATTGTAAATTGGGTTGGTCCTCCATGGTACGTCCTTCTTTATCCTTGTAGTTTAAATCATGGCCTCTTCTTCATCAATCTTTTTTTCCATTTCCTTTGGATTGTGTCACCTTCTTTACTTATTTGGAAATTTTCAAATGAAAGAAATAGAAAAATATTTATAAATAAGTCTTCCTTCCTAGAATAAGTGCTTCTCACCATTGAAACTTCAATCTCTAAAGTTGTAACTTGGTCTTACATCTTTAAAAAAATTGATAATATGAAGTTTTTTTCAAGCTGGGATAGTTTCATCATTAAAAGTTAGCCTTTGCTTAAGTCCCTAGCTTTTCATGGTTCGATCACAAACAAGATTGATAAAATTTTGTTACGTAAAGAGTCTAAATGGTTACCCCCTCTAGAAAACAACTACAAGTTGAATTATAATGGTTCCTAAAGGGGAAACCCTAGAAAAACTGGGGTTGGAATTGTTATATCTAATTCTAATGAAAATATATTGAAAGCTTCTTACAAGTTTCTACCTGATGGTACTAATAATAAGGTAGAATTGGAGGCTCTTAGTTTTGACTTGGATTTGGAAAGGTCTTTAGAAATTAAGAATTTAGTCATTGAAGGTGATTCAATGGTAATTTTCCATGTAGTTTCTAATAAAAAAACTCATGTCTAGTAGTTGCAATATTTATTGAGAAAATTTCTACTGCAGTTAATATGGTTTAACAATTATTCAATTTCTCATTCTTATAGGGAAGCTAACTTCATTGTGGATTTTCTTGTGAACAAGGCAATAAATGAGAAAGTATTTTTAAAATAATTTAAAAAGGAAGAATTACCTCCTCTAAATAAGTCTTGATGCGATGGGGTTTATAGTTATGCATTGCTTCTTTCATTATCAGATTGACATGCCAATGCCTTATTGTTTTCTCCATAATGATTAAGTAATTTGTACAGCTTGGGAAATCTTCAAATGTCAATATTTTTGGCAGCTTCATATTATTGGGATATTCATCCTGATCTTTCATTTGTTATTTCAATGATTATAATAACATGTCCTCCTCCACTTTTATGAGATGGTACAATTTGCATCTAATCATCATTTTTTGAGGCATTTTTTATGGAACTCCTTATGCCTTGTTGTGTTGCTCGTACAGGGAGATATGTTCCAGCTACTCCATTAATTATTTCATTGCATTGAATATATGTTATGTGTTGAAGCTAACTGCATTTCACTCCATTCATCTGATCATCGACTAATGTTTTCTTTATTTTAGTTATGTGTTATATATGCAAAATGGAATTCTTGCTGCTTTGTGCTTTGTTTGCAAGTATTTCAAGTGTTTTGGTGCTTATGGATCTTAAGTTGGGATAGTATTAATTTTTTGTATGTTTAAACTTGGTCTTGGCTGCTAGTGTGGAACTCTTCACAGCATTGCATTTTCTACTTGTTTTGGGTGCAAGATCTTATAATAAGGATCATTCTTCCTCTTTGAAGTTAAAGTAAAATTTCTCTCTGGATCAATTGTTGCCTCTTTCCTACTATGAGGCTAGTTCTAGCTCTCGGCCACATTTAGAGGAAGCCTATTTAGCCATGGTTTTTGGCCTTATCTTCTCTTCTTTGATGTTGTGCATACTTGTCTAGTTTACCAGAATGAGGGTTGGTGGGTGGTCTTCTTCCTTACTTCATGGGCATACTATTTTTTTTCTAGGTTTCATATGTATGTGAACCATTGTACATCAAGGCTGTGGGTGATCCCTTTATAGGCAATTTTTTGTAATTTATTTTGAGCCAATTTGCTTTGTATGGCCTCCATCCTGCTTTATAAGTAAAATTATTTGCATCTAGGGGATGTAATTAGGTTGCGAACCATATTTTATTCTGAGCTACAACCGAAGGTTTTCTTCCTAGTTCTTTCCTTCTGGTATGCTCTTTTGAACTAGGGTCTTGTAATATTTTATTAAATTTAATTTAAAAATATTTTAGTGTCATTGCCACTTTTATCTAAAACAAATTAATAAATAATAACAAAATTTCCAAGGAAAAGCCCTTATAATAATATCAACAAAATGTAAAGTTTAGATTAATTCTAATAGGATAATGATACATATTAAAATAAACTACACATATTCCATCTCAAGAACCTAATAAATAGACAAACTCAAAGTGTAAACCACATTTAGTTTTCCAAATCCATGATCCAAATCCATGAACCAAATTTGACACAACATCTAGCCCAAATTTAAACACCATACAATATGTGGTTATCAGTACAGTATATTTAGCAAATGAATTAAACCCAGTTAGAGCTCTTCATAGCCTCCTCCTAAAATAGATTCTCCATTTTGTCGTATTGAAACACCATGTACATATTATTTATGAAATGAATAACAAAATATCATAATATTGGTCAAATTCCAAAATGATCCTCCTCCTAAATTATCTTATGCATTAAGAATCAATGATAAGGAGCTTTCATATTTTGATTTCCTAGTATTCTCTTACACATGGTGATGCCATTAATTTCTCTAGAACAAATTATAAGATAGTTGAAATATGGTCATGCCATAAATGCTAGCTATAGTGGGATGCAATTGTTTTTATGTGAGAGTAAAATTATTAAAAATATATATTTTTTTAGAAAAACTAGAATATTAGTATTTAAGGTTGAACCACCATTGTTATTATTGTTTGAACTACTAAATACCATTAAATATAAAATAGGAACTCTAGTACAACCATCTAACTACTAGGATTGAAGAGGAACATAAAACTAGCGTATGAGCTCAACTTATTTCTATGCTCATAAGCTTCATTAATGCATAAGATTTTTTTTTATAATGTATCAAATTTCCTCAAAATAAAATTTTCATCCTTTATAATATCCTACAAAATAGTACTAAACATAAATATACTTACTCCTTGCATGAATGGCATGATTCATTATGAATTAGACAACACTTTGGTTGTCACACCAATGTATAATAGCTCTATAGTCTACTCAAATATTAGCATAGTGTCTATAACCAAATGGCCTCCTTATTAAAATTACTAAATTTGGTCGATTTTCTAAATATGGCAAAATTTTCTATGTTTAACAACACTACCAATTATCTTATGAATGAGTTTGCACAATTGAGCTGATGTAATTGTGCAATTTTTATTTATATTTGAATCACTTATTTTCCATATTTTTTACCTTTATCAAATATTTTATTGTCTAATTATTTTTTTAAATTGAAGCTTATTTTTGAAAAGGAAAAATAGGTTTTTGAGGACCTAAAACCACGAAGTTTAAACAACAAGAGATAAGCAGAAAAAGTACAAACAACCAGACAGCTGTCCCAAAAAGGAAACAACAGCACCAAAAGACAACAGGGCCCAAAAAAGGACCGCCCAAAAAAAACCAGCAATCAAAACACCACGTTACTCCAAGGTGTTCAGTAATTCCTCAGCTTCCTTTTCAACATTCTGCATGTCCTGTAACCCCTGCTTGAGAATTTGAACCATATGTGAAGAAGTCGGGGTCTTCCTCTTAATGTTTGCCCTAGTACGAGTCAAAATCCCTTCACCAGTCGATCTGCTGCCTCCCCTGTCCGCATCCAAATCCACAACCAGCGAACCCTTTTGGTTTTTTTCAAGCTTTTCCACCATTGCATTTATGATGATGGTGTTATGCCTAGCAATTTTGTGATTGTTTGCAATAGTGGCCCTAATGTTTTGTTCAATCTTGGACATGTTACACTCGATACTAGCCAATCTATCCTCCTGTAATTGATGTCTTTTCCTCGGTAATGGAGTTTCCTGTTCATCATTATCTCTACTATTCCAACTGATCTTCTGCTCCAAATCCGTAACCTTGTTGCTGAGATCAGTAACACGACCTTTCAAGTCACAGACTTCTTTCTGGGTCCATTTGAGAATGGTAAAAAGGCCATCCGTACTTTTTTTCCGCTATACTAACCAAATCCTCAGGCTTAAGCTTATTCAGAGCAGAATTAATTTCATCCTAAATAGGGGACTCAAAATGATCATTCCCAAATTTTCCAGAAGCAGGGGCACTAGGGGCCGATTCCTTACTGACCATGGGCTTCTCAGAGAGGATTTCCATAGAATTTCCAGAGTACGAAACAAGTTTCATAACAGGGTTACCTTTAAAACCAGGGGACAAACCTGGAGTAGGGAAACCAGGAGACGGCTGGGGGTTAAGACAGGGCGGTGAGGCAAAACCCGGACTAGGGCACTCATGCAGCAGTTGCTGTTTAGGACAAGACAGCGGGGCAGAATCCTTAAGAGTTTTCCACAAGACAAGGACTGGGGAGCAATGGTATCAGGACCAACAAGAACACAAGCAGGGGGGCCCGGGGTTCGATTTCCCTACTACTTTCTGTCTCCTCATCATCCAACTCTTCAATTTCAACAGTTTTAGGCAAAGCAGGTAAATTTTGAAAATACTCAAAAATGAGCCTAACAAGACCAGGGTGAATAATAGCATTCCTCCTAGGGTTTCTTTCCACATCATCGAGGCAATTCTTCAAAGAAGAAAATAAGTAAAAAGGCAGAGATATACGAACCTTATGACGGAAATGATTCAGAATGGCAAAGTGGTAACCATAGACTCTGGTAAAGCGCCCGTCAACTATAATATATTCCATAATAACTCTTAAAACTTTCCTCCAAATAGATTTGATGGACTCCACATCAAAGTAGCTATTAGCAACCTTAACCATCTTCGCTTTCTCCTTATCTTTTTTGGGAAATTTAATGACCGCTTCATCAGAGAATCGTCGGTCTCGGTAGAATTTAACACCTCAGTCGAAAGACTTGTTATTTCACCAATTAAGTCCTCACTCAGCTTAACATTCCTGCCAAACAACACGATCTCTCCATTTTTCCAGTTTTTAACAAAATAGTCCAGCATCCCCTCATCCATACCATGGAGCTTTTCCAGATATGGGACTAAACCTCCCTTTTCGATTCTTTCCCACGCTTTAGCATTCTTTCTGTGCTCCTAGAAATTGCTCGGCTCCACACGTTTTCTTTCTCCACCCATAGTCAGCTCACTGTAAAACAACACTGAACAGTTGCTCTGGGTCCCGTTTAGGTAATTTTTGTCGAACACCTAGAAAGCATGCCGCAGACTCTTCTTAAAAAGGAAAGTGACGTCGGTCCCATCAAATCTAATGAAAATGATGTACCTGATCTTTATCCGTTTCATCATGACTAAGATTGCCTTCTCTCCCATGCACTGAATCATAATAAATTAGTGCTTTCACTTCAGGATGGAGGATGTCATTCTTCCTCCAAGTGTTTTCCCCACCCTTCTTAACCCCTTCATTGGCGAAGAAATCTGCCACCTTATTGGCTTCTCTATAGGCGTGGGACACTTTCACTTTATCAAATTTACTTAATAAAGTTTTCGTGTCTTCGATCCATTTTTTGATGGTCCACGAGGGGGGGTTATCCCAAGAATACAATTTATTATATTCAATGAATCGCCCTCCAACCAAAGATATTTCGTGTTGATCTTGAGGGCTAGGCTAACCGCATGAAAAGCCCCAACAGCTTCCGCAACATGATTAGTTTGAATTTTGATGTCCACAGCAAAAGCCGCAATAAAAGCCCCAATGTTGTCCCTTAAAACACACCCACTGCCAGCTTTCCCAGGGTTACCTTTAGCCGCACCATCAAAGTTGGCTTTCATCCAACCCAAAGGTGGCATAGACCAATTAGCATTATCTCTCCCACACACTCCAGGTTTGAGGATTTTTGACCCAACTAATTTTGAATTCCACTTTTTGGCCATAGCAACATCAAAGGGAGACCATAAAGCTTTCTCAAACATTTTTCTAGGAATTAAAGATAAAATTTCCTTTATAGCCCTTACAATTTTAGCATACAAGTCCCCTTCCGACATCTCTTTATCCCTAAACATTCTATTGTTCCTTTCCTTCTAGATATTCCAAGACACAAAAGGAAGAATAAAAGACCATAGCTTTCTCACAAAAGGATTTTTTGAAGGAGCTTTCCATTGAATGAAGAAATCTTCGATAGAAGCAGGGAAAACCCACACAAACTCAAGAAGCCCCAGTAATTTATCCCAAATATTCGACACAAAAGGGCAATGAAGAAAAAGATGATTAACAGTCTCAGCTTCATTCCTGCACATATAACATCTATTTGGTAATTGAATTCCTCTTTTTCCAAGATTGTCCAAAGTGAGGATCTTATTCTATAGCATTATCAGTAGCATTAAATTGAAACATTTTGCATAAAGAGAACCTTTTAGGACCATTTAAAAAGGGACATACTTTTTAAGCTATAAATAGTACTATGCTTTCCTCATTCACATTATATAAGCACATATTACTAACATTATTTGACTACTTTTTGTCCCTATGAAAGCTCTGCTAATTTAGCTTTTTATGTTATACATACTAAATAATATGTCAAATATTATAATATCTAGGAGGTTAATTTCACACTTATTGCTAAATAGATTTACTTTGTGCTTCTTATCCTACTACATATATTTTTATATTTTACATCATGGATCATACTATTTCAATTAAAATGAAATAGTAAAGTACATAGATTTCTAAAAAAGAAAGGGCACCATAATTATGCAATGAGAATATCCTTATTGTAGTCATGTATAGAAAAAACTAAGTAAGATAAAATGAGATAAGATTGTTAGACATTTTTAAGGGTCTTCAAATTCACTATTTCATGTTGAAACCTTAAACATAATTAATGAAATTTTAAAATTTATTTAATTGTGTGGAAAAATATGTAACACAAGGTCATGTTAATCCTTGCAATTTCCTTACTAATTTTAAAGCTTCAAAAAATAGTTGAGGTTGTGTGGGATCATAGAGAAGTAGGATGCATAGATGATTATTTTTTTATATTTAAATTAGATCTTCATTATTATATATTTGTCTCTACTTATTATGCTACAAAAATTGCTCTTTGTACAACATTTCATATGTCTACAATTGATAAGTTTGTTGTTTCTGTCATAATGGAGAGAGACAAGCCCATTCTAGTGTGAGTCCTTAAGTCTTCTAAATCACATGGCTTGGACACTCTTCAAGACAAGAAGAAAAAAGAGTTTAATAGTAAGGATATGAAATAGATGTGCACTAACAATAGAGATGGTATTAAGGATAATAATTATAAATACTCCAATTCTTATAAAATATATTCATCCTCTTTCAAAGGTAACAAACATCAAAGGAGAAATAATCTTACAAAGAGATAATAGTCTACTTATAAAGTGAACAAACTAAGATATTGAAATTAATAAGATTACAATGCTAGTGAATTTTCTCTCATTCTCAATTTTATAATCATTGTAAAGAAAAAACTATTTATAAGATTACCATTTGATACAAATCCAAATGCAAATAAAATTAGCATACAATTTAGACAACCCATGTATTCTCAAAGCCCACAAGAAAATTGTATATGAATAAATTTATTTTCAAGCAAATACAATTGACCTCAACCAAATACAAATATAATTTACATATAATATTATTTTTCACATTATTTTACTATCTTGCATGGTTGAGTTATCCCACCACAATTACACCTTGCCTTTTTATCTTGTAAATTTAAGTCTTATTTTAAGACATCTAATTTGATCATTGATCTATTAATTATGAAACCTCCTAATGTTCATTTAAATTTTCTTGTTGTCTCCAAAGTATTTGTGTTACTTAATTCTTCTGTCTATTATCATTAAAATTTTATACAATGACTTTGTTTAACTTTTCAATAGTTTAAATATGTCTCTTTATAATAATAAATTTTAAAAAAAAAAATCATCTAGACATCACGTCAAAGCTTAAGTTTTAAACTTAAAAAATAATTGGAAATGTTCTTCATTCTTATAGGGGATCTGGTTTTTTATTTAATTAATTAATACAGAAATATTATTAAATAACTAATAAATGCCATTGCTTTGAACCGATCCACAAACAAAACAGAAGAAAAGCGAAACTAATATAGGGGAGAGGGGCCCATAGTGGAGCGGGGTCCAATAGTGGGGGTAGAAGTAGTCCTTAGTGGGCCTCATAGTGGAGCACCTTAGTATCCAATTACAAAACACTTTTTATCCATAAAGTACACAAACTGACAAATCATGTGATGCCACATCAGCACACCAATCAAACATGCATAGTGCACCACTATCCGTCTAACTTTTTTTTGGGTCTTTTTGGATACCTCAACAAAAAACATGCTGATGTGGCATCATATTTGATGATGTGGCCCTAAAAAGAAACACTGAACAGGAAATAAAATCTTCTTCTATTAACTCATACGAAACATTAAATTCAATTATTTCATTTCGAGAATTAAAGCCATGAACATAGAATAGTTAAACTATACAGCCAGCACAAAAATTCTTAAATACTGTCTATGTATTATCAAGATACTTAAAACTTTTAAAACTTAATAAAAATTCTACTTATGTAGAATTTTATGAAATTACACGAGTTTTAGTGCATGCTAATCATCCTTTGTAAAAATGTCACCATTCAAGCATTTATGTCTATGTATAAGGATAGCATTTGCTTTGTGTACTGAATCACCCAATTGAGAAGATCACAGTTGGAAAGAAACAAATACGTGCAACTACAATGAACTACACAAAACGAGTGACTGACGTCCATTCTATCACCGTTTTCCAATCACCTACTCAGTGTCGAAAGGATTGCAGTAAAAAACAGAGGGTTTGCGCGACGGTATTTCAATGGCTGAAAATCCTGTACATCTTCCGTTCATGTTGGCAATACACACGTCAACCATGTCTTTTAGAAGTTTGCTTTGCTGGATTTTGGGCTGAGATGCAAATTCGTCAATCGCCATCCACTGAACAAAACAAAATTTGACATCACTTTCGTTGTATTGAAATTATTCAGCTTGAAAACTGCCACCTTGTGATCAAATACGTACCTTTGCTGCTGAAATTTCTGTATCTTGTATAGCAATATCAGAAGAAAGAGATTTCATCATACACACGAAAAGTAGATCAGATTTTCCGAAAGGAGCATTATGGCCATCCCTGTAGTTCATGCAGCGACAACTATTAGAAAGCTAAAGTTTAATCGATAAAACTTTCCCATCTTCTTAGCAATTATGAAACAATGTTACAGCACAGTCAGCCTATATATGATGAATTTTTTCTCTACCTGAACCCGACCACTTGTACGAATTCTGTATCAATCTGTAAAAAAATGAAGAATAAATTTAAATTAAAATGGATGCTTGAAATCATAATAGAAAGTAGTGAAAAATCATAATTCAGAGGAAGGAGGTGAGGAAAGTGACATTTACCCCTGTTTCTTCCTTAACTTCTCTTACAGCCCCTTTGTTAATGCCTTCCCCCTATGACACATAAATTGGCCATAAATACTTCAGTCGGTGCCTTGTAATTTCATCTATAACATAGAAAGTAATAAGTTTATTTACTCTAGGCTTGATCTATCTAAATTTAAATCTGATACCTGTTTTATCCTTCCTGTGGGCATTTTCCACAATCCTGAATCTTTGTAAGGTCCACACTTTTCCTGAACTACGAGAACCTACATCAACATTGGCATGAGAAATTCTGTAATAGATTTATCACTTCAAGTTAATTGTTAGATAGCAGTACGTTCACCACAATCAACAGGCTTTATAAACATTTTCATACACAACTATATAAGAAACAGGTCAAGTCTTTGGCCAGCTTTTTGAGAGATTTTTAGCCTTCGTTGGATGTGATCATGTTTCAAAATAAGATTAACCTATTTTTTTCCATAAACATAATTGTAAGAAAAGAAATCCCACTTCACACACAATCACTTGAAACATTGAACTACTTAATACAATTACATTTTGGTATGTGTAATAGTGCAGTTACATTCATGGTTACCTCTTCCTTGTCGTTGACTACAAAAGCTGCGATTCCCACTTGATGTGAAGCATTATCAGGAATAGTAGAAATGGTTTGAGGCATCCAACGCACTAACATCACATATGATGGTTCTGCATGGTGGTACCGAAATCCCTCCTGCAACACATCACATAGTATACAAATTGTATTATAGCATATTCCGATGACTCCAAATTATTTACGAAATATTACAGTATACAAGCTGATTTCACAACAGATCAATGGTGGTAACGATTTTATTATAGTATACAAGCTGATTTCACAATAGATCAATGGTAATAACAATTTTATGAAAAGCTAACCTCAATCACAACGGGAACTAGTTTGGCCTGTTCCTTCTGCACTTTAATCCACACCGCCTTTTTCCCCTTCATAGCCAACAAGTATGAATTAAAGCTATTATTTATTGCCTTTTACATTTATTGAAGGATCTGTATTTACAGTTAACAGAGCACTAACCTGGTGTGCCCATTGAGAAAGTGATGCCTTAAGTGAGGATGCAAAACGATGAACATCGTTGTGCATATTTTCTATGTCAACCTCTACACCATCATATCTGTCTTCCTGGGCTTTCAGCAGTTCATGTATTTCTTCCGCAGGTAGCTCATTTAAAACTGTTCCAACGTTTCTGATGACATTATCGTTAGTAGCAGAATCCTCATTAGTTGGGAATGCCATCGTGTTGTGTAAACTGCTGAGCAGCAAGCAGCGTCCTGCAAAAGGATAATATTTTTTTCAATACCTAACAAATAGAAACGAAAACAAACAATAATAGTACAGGAAGCATTGCCCACCTTTTGAATGCTGATTAGGGTGGGCGAGATTGAAGTTGCCCCTTCCTGAGCGTGTGCAAAAGGAGGAATAAAACAATAAAGCAGTGGAATAATAATTTGTGGTACAGGAAGGAAGTATATATATAGAAATTGCTAGGGTGAGAAGAGTTATAAAAATGGAGGCTTCTCGGACATGAGGCGAATGCCTCGGCGTTCGTAGCAAGCAACTTCTGCTGCCCTTCCCTATGTCTTCCTACCGTTTACTATTAGTAGTTATACGCGTTGGGAAAATTAAGTTATTATATGCAAGCCAACGACAAAATGTGAAAAGCCTAACAAAAATCTGAACACGCAAAGCGTTTGCCATTGTTGGGAGGGTTAGTAATTGCACAGAAATGATATCGGTAGTTGTTATTAACGACACAGTAGCGACATGGAATCTGTTGCTGGTCTGTCATGCTGGTCTGCTACGTTTTAATATTAATACATGGAACTATGGATGACATTGAATATTCGAGAAGAAACATTCCAGCAGTGAAGCTAAACGAACACAAATTGTCAAACAGAGAAAATTTCAAATCGTGAAGCTAAAGGAACCACAAATTGTCAAACAGTTATTGACGTAAGCGTTTAACCGTTCGAAGGTTCTGCAACTTTTCTCGGACATAAAATTTCTAAAAGTTGACCTTTTCAGTATATACACCACAGCTTCTTCGATCTTTCTATACATGTTGATTGTACCTCAAAAAATATTTAAATAGATTTTTTAAGAAAGGTTTTTATTTTATGTTTTTGAGAAATTTTTGGTGTTGTAATAGGAGATTTTTATGTTATTTTAAATTTCTGGATGATATCATCAGAAAATATTTCATAAGCTGTTCAATAAATTGAACTATAATATGTTGATATTAATTAAATTTTAACTATAGATATATTCAATTTCATAAATTAATAATTAAATTAGTAAAATAAAGATTTAGCATTTATAATAAATAAAACTTATTTTTATAGACAATCATATCAAAAATTTAAATTGTACTTATAAAGTTTAAGAAATATTTGTTTAAATAATTTTACTTCTTAAAATTAAATACTTAATCATTAATTAGTTATGAAATAGCATATCTATATTTATATAAAAGATGTCTATTCTACATAGATTTTTTTCTATAGATAGATATGCTATTTTTAATTAAATTTATTTAATAACTATTTTTAATATAAAATATAGTACATATATTATTAATCAAACAAAAGGCCTAAGTGAATTGGTTAGAAGCATCTTGTTGCAAGCAAGTGGTCATGAGGTCCAATCCCTCCTTTTGTATTGGATATGTCACACAAATATCTATATACTTGTACTTCAATGGATCATATGTATGTTATTTTTAAAAAAAATTGAAAACTAATTTTGAAATAAATTATTTATTGTGTAGAAACCATATAAATATTTTAAGTGTTAATTTTTATATATGTAGTATTCTATTTACATTTTATTTTTTAAGGGGTAAACACTTTTGAACCGGAGCTACGAAGCGGAATACAACCAATCAACAATACCACCCCAGCAAGGTTTGAACCTTGGTGGCAAGAACATCAATGCCACCTTTAAACCATCACACCATGCCAATACTAGCATTTACTTTTCTTTTCTTTTTATCAAAAAGATAAAATTATATTAAAAATAAATAAATTACATCCAATTACAATACTAAGTTTTCTAGAGAGTCATAACTAGAAATTGAGTCCAAAGTAGAAAAATCAAAAGAAGATTCTCATAATATGAACAATCACATAAAGCATATCAAGCTAAAAAATAAACCAAACTTAGAAGAAGAAATAAATTAAGCTTGGTCATGATAAATAAGTTAACAAAGATATTTTAGTTTATCTTAAGGTAAATATCCCCACTCAAGGACACCCCTACTAGTAGCCATTTATGAAGTCCATTTAGCCATACAATCAATGACCTTATTCCATTCTTGAGGAATATGAAAAAGGGAGACACAATCAAAGTTGGGAGTACGACTAAGAATGATCTCCTTAATTGCAATATCTAAATTCCATGAAGAAATAAGAGAAGTCCCCTTATTTAGAAAAGAGAAAAAAATCATTTAATTTGTCTCATAAATAATATTCTTCCACCCTAAATAAAAACTTTTTCTAAATCTGCATATATATTGAAGGCCTCCATTAGAATATCAATTTGAAAACCCAAAGAAAATGTGCAGAGAAAATGAATAATCCATAATTGTCATGACTAACCCCCTACCACTAGATACATGTTAATTACCTTAGAGGATCCATTAGTATTAATTTTGAAGACACCTAGAGGGGGAGGAGCCCATTGACGGATCGTATTCACTTTTTTAGTAGTATTTAATCCAATAGTATTCACAATTAGAGAAGTATCAAATCAAAAGTAGGAAGAGATTCTCTAAAGGATCACTTAGCCTCAATAATATATTTTGTTGAATTATTTAACTTTTGGAAAAGTTGGATGATAAGATTTTGAGTATCTTGGGAAATCCTTTGATTCCTCTATAACCAGATTTCCCAAAGAATAAAGGTAAGTCATGGATCCCAAACAACCATTAGGAAAGAATTTGACATAGGAGAGTGGCCAACACTTGCAAAAAGTTATACTAAAAAAGAAATATGAATGATAAGATTTCTCCATATAGTCCACCATAATCTCAAAAATTATAAATAAAATGGGAATTGACACTATGGACACAATAAAATGGGTAGAGTTTATGTCACTATGGACACAAAGAAAACACAGGGCCAAAATATAGTCTTTTACTAATATTCCTCCATATAATGTAGCTATTATGACTTAATAAATAGATGAAAATAATACATTTGGGCTACCTAAATTTATTCCACATTTTCTACAACCAAAATTTTTTTCCATGCAAACCTCTCTAACACTCCAAATATTGGTAACCAAGAGAAAAAAATAAATTATTTTAGAGATTGTATAGCAGGAAATCACATCTAATATTTCCAAAATTTGCATGGTCTATCTCTAAGAATTGAAGCAACAATAGTGCAATTGTTATATTAGGCCCCTCCAAGCTGAACATAGGGATCCTTTAAATAGCATATCATAGAACTTCCTAATATCATAAATTCCTTAAAATATGCAATTTTTTTCCAACCCGCTACATGGAAAAATTCAATTAAAGGTTGAAGATGGGAGTAGTTGGAAACGATTGATGGGAAAGAATACCAAGAAAATATCCAAGAGGGAGATTTATTACCTTTATTAATAATCCAATATAGGCCTTCCTCAATAACAAAATCCACCTCTTTAGAGTATTTCATATCATAGAACCTTTCCCAACCAAATCCATCTTTAGAATCTAATCATCAACAACTCCTCCCAAATACTTAAAATTAGGGATTTGAAATACCATCACCATTTTGGACTATTCTACAACCTCCAATATAATTTGGTAGCAATAGCCTAGTATTTAAATTCAAACTATCAAATAATAAGACCACCATGAGATTTAGGACTAAAAAATTGGTCCCAACTAACTAAAATTTCCATTTGTTGAAGTTTCAATTACATTCCCAAAGGAATTTATATGAAAGAGTATCAAAATCATTTACAAATCTCTTTCGATTATATAAAACCATAAATTTATTGTGAGCAACACAAATCTGCAAACAACCTAAACTTCAACACTCATTAGCATGGGTTAATTCAAACTATGCAAACCTACTAATGCTCCTATGAAATAATACATCATGCCTCATAAAAAAGATAACAAAACAAACTAATTTAAAGCATAAAAGAAGCACAATGTATACCTATCCCATAGTGCATTGGTGCCACTTTGATATGAAAAGTGGCCATTTCCCAACCCTTGACAAGCTCAATGATAAAATTCCTTAAAGATAATATGCTATGAAGTGGACAAAATTAGCTCTTACTATGAAGAGAGTAACTTTTCTCTAAGTTGTGGATGATCAAAATGAAGGATAACCTCTCTATTTATGTGGACATCAAAATTTTCAAATGGCTATAATTCTATCATACAAAGCATGATTAGTATTTCAAAACAAAGCAAATGTTCAATATCCATATGGGGGTATGTGCAGAGTCATCATGGAAAAAATAGGCCCTTAAGTGGCAAAAAAATTAGAAAAATTAGACTTAGGCAACTTGACATAAAAATTTGAATAAGTTATCTATATTATTACAAAAATATGTAAGAATATAATATGGAGAAAATTGAATGTAGTTTCTAAACTACTAGGTTTGTTTAAAAAAAACAAGAAATCTATTTGGTGAAAATTTGAAATTTCAATGCAGTAGTACGTAAATTTCAGGGAAAAAATAAGAAGTAGGTGTCTATCTGACCACCCTAACCACAATAAAATGATAATATTTTTTTATAAGATTTTCGATATAAGTAGAGGACCCATGTCTCGATGTGATGCATATTTTTTGTAATTTTTTTCCAAGTAAATAATTAATTATGAATTTTTTATTACAACTTTTAAAAAATATATAAAACTCGTATGTCTAACCACCTTAACTTGGTCAAAACTTCATGAAATTTAGTTTTTCTTTTTTAATCATATAGTATGAGAAGCATAGAATGTGACGCATGTTTTAGATTCAAAAAATGTGATACCATTTGAAAGCTATAGATGTTTTTCAATCAGTCTATCAATGGACTTTAGTCTTAATTTGAAAAGAAAATGAATAATAATTACTTATTAAATTCAAAGTAAAGCATAATTTATATTGGTGGAAAGATGAGAATATCCTTTTAAAACCTTTTCATTTCATCAATTTTGGGTAAAAAGAAAGTCGTTAGCCACATACCCATCATATTACCACTTTTTGGCCCATCATGATCCTGCACATACCCATGGGATAATCTAACATGCTTTTAAAATGCAATCCAATAACAAGATAACTAAAGCATATCAAGAAAAGCATGAAGTATACCTATCCCATATCATATTGGTGCTTCTTTGATGTGGAAAGAAGCCCTTTCCCAATCCTTGATAAGCTCCTAGATGACAAGATTCAAATGCTTGAGATGGTGGATAAGATGATGAAGATGAAATGCTAACTTGGATGAGTTGTGGAGAGAGATACTAAGATTGTGGAGGATTAATACAATAGAGAAACTCTCTATTTATAGCCAAGAAGGATAAAAGAATGCCAAACATGGAGGATGTGGGACTAAAGATCCACCAATGACAAGATGCCACTTGTCAACATGTGAGAGGTTGAGGAATGAGCACATTTTGGTCAATGTGCCAGAGGGGAGATTTGAAATTTGAATTTGATGACATGAGTTAAATGCTAAGTTTGACTTGTGCAAGAGACATGTAAGAGCTCTTAAATGCTTTGTTGATGTACATGTCAATTTGGAGGAGATTCAAAGTTGCACAACACTCTCTTTATGCCGTTAAGAGAAAATGTCTTACAAACGCACAAATTGACTACTCGGTGCAAGTGGGAATAGCTAAATGATGTATTGGTGTATTTGCAGGGATTATATTTAACCTTATATCAGATGTAATTTTAAAAAGAGGATTAGGATTTGACCTTTTTGCTTTAGATTTATGGATTAAACTAAATCAAATAGGAGATGGAAAATGATAAATATTTAGTTAAATAAATATTTTGATTTATTTAGCTAAGGGGGATAATGATAGTGTTTATTTAATTTAAATGGAGGACCTTAGAGATAAATCAAATAAGCTTGATATATTTAATTAATGGACTTGATTAAATGCAATATGCTAATTTGCATGTCTACCCTAGAGTAGAATAATTCTGATGAGAGAAGAGGAAAAGCTGCATGTATAAAAAGCCAACCAATAGGGGAAGAAGCCACTTGTTACCATGTGAATGGGACAAGGATGTGAAAGTTTTGATGAATGCGCCCATAAATGCACATATTTGAAATTTGAAAATGTTGAAATGACAAGGTGGAGGGAGAGTCAAATGGAGTAATGACCACTTGGCTCAATGAAAAAGGACTTGTAAGGTGACATAAATGCCTTGTTGGAAGGACTCATCCATTTGGAGGAATATTCCCTCAAAGATGCCAAGTTGAGAGAAAATGAAGATTTAATAAATAAATTAAATGATTATATTTGTGCAAGTGGGAAAAGCTAGAGGATGTGACATGGATTAAGATTAAATTTAACTCAATATTTGGATTAAATAAGAGGGAGGTTAGGATTTGACTTTGATTTAGATTTTGGGATTAAAATAAATCAAAATGAGAAGAAAATGATAAAAATTTGATTAAACAAAGATTTGATTTATTTAATAAAAGAGGATGATGTTAGTAATTTGATTAAATAAATTTGATTTATTTAATTAAATGAAGAACTTTTGAAGTTAATTAAATAAGATTGATTTATTTAATTAAAGGGGGACTTTAGGATTCTTTTGTGATTTAATTAAGTACATTTGATTGATTTGATTAATAGAGGAATTAAGATAGATTAATTCAATGGTTAAAAGAGGGGTATTTCAAGAAGAATCGAAGTTAGTTGATCAGGATATTTTTCATGTCTACATTTATAAATAGGAAGAGCTAGCAATATAGACTTTAAGATAGTAAACTTTCCTATAAAATATAACCATGTGAATTTCCAATGACTAATTGTAGCATCATAAATTGTCACCCCTAACAATTTCACAGTATGTTTAGCTCCCCCTATGTGACAAGACCCAATTGTGCTCTTATATTGCTTGTTTATGTCCATCTTCATAAAATCAATCTAAAATTGGGAATTAAAATTTATTATTCATTTAATGACACTAAAGGCCCTATACCATAGAAAAATTGATCTTGGACATTTTCATGGTCTTTTAGATCTTTCTCTCATGATGCTTCATTCATTTTTCTTTGATTTAATGTTGCAATGTAACTTATGCATTCACATTAGGTCCTTAAAATTCAAATAATAGTGTCATGTGAAGGTATTGTGAAGTGTTGTAACACTTTTCTAGACTCTTTTCATTATAATTCACCTAAAAATCACCTATTCATCACTTATCAAGTCTTATTTTGAAGTGTTGTAAAGTCTTGTAACAAGATTTCGCACTTTTATAAGCTTAATTTCACTATTTACACCTTTCTTATGCTTTATTTGACCCCTTTATGCACTTATAAGGCTTAATTAAGTGTATTTTTTAATGTAAACCTGAAAAATAACATTAAATGCAACTTAATTCCTAAAACCCACTTAAAAGTCCAAGGTGGGACCCATTCACCATGGGTGGCAAGTGAGTCCCTCTTGGCTCAAAATTTAAAATATTTTAAATTTTCTTTTGGGTTTTTATTCAAAATTACCTTATGTTAGTCTGTGATGAGGTATAATCGGGTTACTAAGGCACAAGTGTGTATAAATAAGTGTTCTCCTCATTTTACACCTAATTCATTCAAGCATTCAATTATAATTTGAGCACTTTGAAATCATTGAATCAAGCATCAATCAAGTATTTTGGAGCAACCATTAACATATCCTCATATTTCTTAAACAAGGTTGTGGTGAGTTTAGGAAATTTGCATGTTGTTTATTCATCTTTCCTTGTTTGTTTCATTCCATTTCTTCATTAAGGGTTTGATTACCAAAGTGGGATTTGACTAAGGAAAATTCCTATAACCTAACCCTTAACCATTTTTCCCCTTTTGCATGTGTGTTTGTAGAATTGTGTATGTAGATTTTTCAATCAATTAGGTGTTGAAAAGTGGAAAAGAAGTCAACAAAGTGTTTTGAGTCAAATCTAACCTATTTCAAGCTTAGAGGCAACCTACAGTCTATTTTCTGTAGATTTGACTCAATCAACCTGACAAGAAGACAAGTATAGATCCGATGTTACAGAATTGGTCACTAATTTCATAGAATTTTGGAAGAGGACTAATTTTTCATCAGTGGTGAATGAGTCCCACTTTAAGACTGGAAAAGTAGATTTTGTTAGATTCTACTCTTGACAAATAGAAACCAGTCTCTAGAAGTTTTTGCCAGAAGCAGGATTGATTTTCCATTAGTGATGAATGAGTCCCATTGGTGATTTTCAATGATTTCTTTCAGCATTCAAATCACTCTATATTCATCATTCATTGCCCAGGTGCACTCTATTCAACCTTTTTCAATTCTATTTTGCATTTGTTCATCTTTTAGTTCATGCTTGCATATCACATTGTGTTTTCAAACATTGCATATTTCTTAGGTTTTGCATTCATAATCAGTCAATTACATTACTTAGTTCCATTTAGATCATCTCATTTAGTCTTAATCACATCATACATACATTAGATTGAGTGAACCACATTGATTTTTAGTGAGGTTTATCTCTCTCCTCTTAGGTGAAACATCCTAAGAGTGCAAGAGTAGTCTATAAACCTCATTCCCAAAAATATATGGTTCAGGCCCAAAATAGGTTTGGACTAGGGTGCTAGTTCCCCTGTCCATCCTATTTTGGCCCTAATTTAAATGTCATTGTTGGAATTTTAATATTTAGAAATTTGAGTTCACTTGTCATTTATTAGTAATGAATTTAGCATGAACTAAAGAAATGCATATAAATACAACTCTTTTTCACTATTTGGGATCAAAGAAAATCTATTGAGAAATAGAGGATCCTAAAAAGTAGTCAAGGAAATACAAGAATTGAACTAGAAGTTCATTATTATAACATTTTCATCAATCAATATTATGCTTGTGAGATATTAGGAAGAAGGAAGAAACTATGTGAAAGAAGCTATTGTCATCTATAATGCCATTTATATAAATATTTATGAGTTATCATCTACATGCTAGCTCCAACATTCAATTGTATTTTGTGGACTAACCTATTGTAGGTCTTCAAGTAATTCAAGAATTCATCAAGAAACTTTTGTGGCAACTTATGGTGTGGCACCACTTCATTAAGGATTTCCTGGCAAGGTAACATTGTCATTTATCATTTTATTTCCATCAATTATCACTGTTGTTTGGCCACTTCCTCACATTGGGTGTAGCCTCTTGGTCATCATAATTTGTTGTACATGGTAGTGGAAACAAAAAAATGGGATTTTAACTAGGCGATACCTTATATAGCACAACCTTTCCCCTTCTTTCATATGTGTAGGTCAGATCTGAAGGATTCATTTGTAGACAATCACATTAAACATATAGTATAAGTTGCAACCTACCTTTTAGAGTTGTTAGTTCCTAGAAATGAAATAGCTTAGGTCTAGGGTGTTGGTACCCATGTCCACCCAATTCAAGCTCCATTCTAATAGCAGGTTCATTTTTGTATGTCATTTTGAAATTTGCTACTATTCTAGTAGTTTTCATATTAATCTATGTGATAAGTTATATTTTTAGATCTAGGGTGTTGGAAAATATAAAATTAGTATAACGTGATCATTCATTAATGTTATTCGGAAATCTGATTAACAAACGAAGATTAACCAAAGTTCGGAGGATGTAACTCTGATACATAAAGTGGTCATGTCAATGGCAATATAGGTTCTAGTAGTTCAGGAGAAGTGTGGACCCTACAAGGACTCCGGGTTGTGGAAGATGCCAACAGGAAGAGTTAACCAGGTATCAGCTTTGACTTTCGATATAAAGCCGGGATGAATAAATTTATGATAATGTTTTGTTTAGAAATGATATTACAACACACCCAGTAACGTATCTATCTGTAATTGTTGTCTTACAGGGGGAAGGCATTAAGGAAGGTGCCATAAGAGAAGTTCAGGAAGAAACAGGGGTAAATGTCACTTATCCCACCTTTTCCCTCTAAATCAGGATTTTTTATTACTTTTCATTATAATGTGCGACATTGTAATAATATACGTCTATTCTTGAGCTTTTACAGATTGATACAGAATTTGTACAAGTGGTCGGATTCAGGTAAAGCAAAATTTGACTACCTATATCCTTTTAGTTTTGTAACATAGTTTCATAGTTGCTACATCGATGGATAATTTGAACAATATTCTAATAGTTGTCGGTGCATGAGCTACAGGGATGGTCACAATGCCCCTTTTGGAAAATCCGATCTGCTCTTCGTGTGTATGTTGAAAGCCGTTTCCTGTAATATTGTCATACAAGATGCAGAAATTTCAGCAGCCAAGGTACGTATTGAAACATATGGCAAGATTCATTAAGCTGGATAGTTTCAATATAGTTAAGTGGTGTTGAATTTTGTTTAGTTCAGTGGATGGCGGTGGAAGAATTTGCATCTCAACCTAAAAATCAGCAAAGCAAACTTCTAAAAGATATGGTTGGCGTGTGTGTCGCCACCATGGAAGGACGATGTAAAGGATTTTCAGGCATCGACATGCCCTCTAATTCGCGCAAACCCTCTGCTTTTTACTGCAGTGCCGTCGATACTCAATAATCTATCGTGTTTGGAGATTGGAAAGCGGAGTTGAATGGATGTCTGTGCCCCAAATTTAACGGTTAACTCTTATATGTCGAGCAATTTTTTGATGAATGTTTTCGTAAGAGATTATTTTTTAAATGTAATGTTATATATTAACATATGTATTTTCAGAAACTCCATGTAACAGATACGCAGAAATATCTTCTCGATATGTTCATATGTTTTTGTAACAAAATACAGATGAATATTGTGGTGTGTTTTTTATTGAAATAGAATTTATGATAGAAAATCAATCTTAATAAAATTTTGAGAATGATTCAATTTATTGTTTTGCTTTTGACACATCCAAAAACAAAAAATTCCGAATTATAATTTGAAAATTACAATAAATATAACAATCAACTAAATAATTTGTTTCTATTAAATTTTAATTTCCTGCCAAATTTTATCTGCACATTAAATTAATTAAATTATACTCATTATCATATCCGTAAGACTTAATTAGTTCTGGAGTGAACAACTTTTGGTCAAATTGCACAATTTCTTCTGTCAGATCCGCTTATCAATCAAGACTATGGATCTGAGAATCCGAAAGATACAATCTCGAAACCAATGTAAAAGACAAACTCAAATTGTCTCACCTCCGCCATTGGCATCCAACACATTCAGTGTCTCATTGCCCCGCGACATCACCTCGAACTTTAGTCAAATTAATATCATACAGAGGAAGAGAACCTTCACAAGCACCTCCAGCCCACCCTCATGGGCAATCACAATATTCATCCTGCATTTTTGTTTCCTCCAATACCCTCTTCGTCTGAACTACTCTGGATCGAAACTGTGCTTCTTCTTCTTTTGGTTCCTGATTGCTTTGAATCTCAACATCGCACGACACTTTTCCAAAATGTTTAATGCCCCTATCGTGCTCTTCATCAATTGCCCGAGTCTCTCTGTGAAATCGCCTTAACCAGATCGTAGGTAAAGTTTTGTGTTACCGGTAACCCCCTCATCCGAAACACAAAATTAATTTGGTGTATTTGTTATTGGTGGAGGCAGAGCGGCAAATAAAGCGTATAAATGCAAATACGAGTGCGATGTTTCTTGGATGGATGTCAACAATAGTATAAATAAATTAAAGATATATTTCCGGTAAACAACAAACTCTTTTTCTTTTCTTTTTTTGATTTTTTTTTTAAATTTTTAATTTTTATGTACACGAAATTTCCAATCCCCTTATATGTAAAATTGTAATTTGTTAACTCTTTCATGTCATAAAGTTCTCTTAATTTCATGCCAAAATTGCTTAAAGATACATTTGGGCGACTTTTGCCAATGTATGTTTATCAACAAAAAATTTCCTCAATTTCCTCCTTGCACAAAAGTTTTACTGAGATCTTCTCATCAAATTGATGGAAGCTTTGCGAGTTTTTAAATGTCCCCTGTAGATCCATGTTTATTTGTTTTTCAAGAGTCAATCTGAAATAAATTTCTTATTAAAATAAAATACTTCAAATATTAAGTTAAATTTATATTTAAAAAATAATATTTCATGACAAAATTATAAAGAGCAATCATTATTTATGGTTTATAAAAAAAAATATAAATTTAAAAATGAGATTATATATATTTTTAGTATTTGTTTGAGAATGAATATGAACCTTTATTTTGTTCTTTCTTTTTGTTTGTTTATATAATGGTAGAGGATATATCTAATTATTTAACAATGTAGATAATTATTTTCTATGATTGTTCTAGAATTTAACCACAATGATATAGTTTAGAGTAAAACAATAAATCAGTCAAATTATATTACTTTTATATCTTCTAATATGTAATAGAAAATATATTTAATTATCCAGTAGCAACTTTGATGGTTAACTCTATTGGTCAATTTCTTTTTATGATGGCTAATTTATTATA